>KZ308427.1:852834-892824 GCA_000376725.2 Ladona fulva | reverse complement strand
GATCACTGAGAATACAAGTGCAGAAGACAAAATGGCTGCCACAGCTGCAGGAAAAACAATTGAATTTTTGAGCTCCGAATAGGCCCAGGTTTGACGTCCCCTACTGTACCAAAAATTTTGGCGGGTGAGGAGTTGGACATGTTCACAATGAAACTTGAAAAGGTCCTTTCTGACATTTCTTTATTGATCTCTGTAATAAAATGTACACTTCAAATTTTTTACAATAAAGCACATCAAAAATTACTGTTGTCTTTGCTGCATTCCTCCTTACATAAATCCAGCCAAGTACATATTTTACTGAATTAAACCTGCAGTAGAAGTATTAGTCATTAAAAATCACATATGTATTACATTAGAACAATATTTGGTCAAAAATGGCCTAATACAAAAATTAGGTTATTCACTTCAAATCAGAGTGTCAACAAAAGGCTGAACTATGCAACAAGAGCAAGGATAGTTAAAATTTCACTCAAATCAATTCTTTACAACTTTTCATATAAATTTTAAGCATTTTAAACGGTGTTATCTACAATATTAGAAAAGTTTAAGAGCTTCTAGAACTGATCATTTCTCCAAAAAGGCATATACAGGTAAAGAAAATTTTCCAAAATTACTAGGTAAAAATCAACAGATAAAGAGTGAATGGTTGGTTTTTATCAAATTGTCAAAGAAAATCAAACATGACAAATTTTCTGCCAATGAGCCGAAATGACATTTTAGTATACTTATAGTAAATTCAAGCAGATTATGAAATTTGATGCGGGAGTACCAAGCAGATTAGTTATGAATAACTAACATGTACTTCATCCTTTAATCTAAGAAAATTATACTACATAATTTCTGCAAACTAGCATAAACTGACACTTTTAAAAAGAGATGTACTCGTGACTCCAATTTCGAAAATTTACTGACATTAGTAACATTGTTATAATTAAAGCCTCAACAAATTCCTGTGCGACTAGGATCATTGTCATAAAATTCGACATCAAAAGCAGAGTAAATTAGCTCAAGAAGTGACAAATTTGCATGAATTTATACACTAAAGCATTAGCAGTATGTTAATAACTTTCTTTACGAAGGCTCTCTCTCTGGGGGTTAACTCTTTGGATGAGACGTTCCAATCAACAGATCCGGTTTCAGACAATGCACTGGGAACCGCTGCTTGGCGCAACATTCAACGGAGGCTTCAGAGTTTAAATATCGAATTACTAATTCATTCAACGTTAAAATTGGGAAAATTCACTCGCATGAAGAAAAAATTTCTAAATCTTATATAAGAACTCTTATTTCGCCTTTTTCTGTCAGATATTACCTACATTGAAAAGAATTCATTAACAGAAATCTAGTAAGTTAATCTTCAGAATTCGTAACAGTTATTGCGTCGCTGAAATGTCTGATCGAACAAAAAGGCACCAATTGGGATATTCCTCCGGTGTATACCACTAAGTGAGCAACTGCCTCGAGCTTTAATTACGCTATCACTTCCGACCATTTCATTGCAACGGCGCGAAGCCAACGCGTTACAATATCCCAGCATTGATTAAACCCACTCTCACAAAATAAGCTGAAAGAGCGAATGAGACGAGGAAATCCATCAATTCCAGTGCCTTTATCTCAAGTTCAACGCAATCTGAGAACTAGAGTAATGCACTGGTTGCTTTCCGATACAAGTTCTGTCGACTTCAGGGTAGGCTCACGCAACTTTAAGCAAAACATTAAACCGGAGAGAATTTAGGACCAGGAAAAAGTTATTTCAATTTAGTTTGAGTGCAATGGCTAAATATTCCAAAAACCCAATGTGAACTACGTTCAACTCGTGTTTGAATTCCAATTCATCACCAACGAAGTAGATAAGCAGAATTTACCGGTGATGCCGAAATCAAACCAGGTAGGTAATCGTCTCAAACGTCGATACATCAAAGTAAAAGAAAAAATTAACCTTGAGATCCGAACAAGTTTCTGGTTTAGTGAAAATAAGTGAAATCGAACATTTCTATCCCTTTAAGAATCAACTGGTCGAGTTAGGTGCCATTAAACAGGACAGCTCGTTCCCGAAGGAATGACTGAACAAATGCATCAAATTTAAAATTGAGGCATTAAACTGACAAGGAACGTCGCTATCAGAATGAAACAATTTAAAAAATCTGGTTACCTTTTAAAAAGATCTATTAAAATAAAACTGCAACGTTCGGGCAACCAACTCGCAAACGATGACGGATAATAGTTTAAATAAAATCCCTGCGATAGATAATGCACTTGAACGAAATTGCACTGTCATTGATATCATCATGCGGTTAACTGATTTACTTCTCATTAACACATTTCCGCGAAGATGTTGGGTATTGATGAATAAATTAAATCACACTACGACCTAAATTAACGAATAGCACGTAAAACTTTCAACACTAGTATTTTTGATAGGACTCACGAAAATATGCGACCAACAGTCTACAATGAGGTCACCTGCGCCAGGCGACGTCCTTCGTACGGCAGCGAGGTGTCTTCGAGGAGGGTTGAACCGTAACCTTCAGCAGTCAACAGAAAAGAGGACGAGTCGCTGACCTGCAAACCCTTTTATGCTTACACAACGGATAGAGGTGGCGCTGTAGGGGGAGGGCAGGGTTGAAAACTACTACTGCGATTACTATAGTTCTTAAATAATTGTGAAATATTGCGAGAATTATGAAATTCAATATTCAGTGCAAGTTTTTAAGAGAAAATATTTAGATTGAATGAAAAACAACCATTGATTACATATTTTATAGATACTGTTAACAGTAACATAACTGATATTTATGAATCATCTTTGAAATGTCTTGATTTTAATATCGAATTAATCAAATATAGAAAATACTTCCCTTGAATTGTTTTGATTTTTTTAATTATTCAGGTTAGGTAAGTCTGAATGTAGAAGGGCAAAAATAATAAATATTTCCATCAGCTAAAATATGGATAAATAGCGCCACCATTCAAATTTATGAAATTAATTTCCTGAATACTATTCTAAATGTCTAATATTCGTTGCATTGGAAGGTTAATTAATTTGAGTTATAATGTAACTTAAATTCAGGGTTATCCAGTTTTTTCTCTGACTCCTACAAACCGAATTTCTGATACCATTACTACTGCAAAAGCATTTCAGTTCATCAGCAGCTGTTGTGAAGGAGAAGGAGAGGCAGTTCTGAAAGTTGAAATATACTTTATACAAGTTATTATTCTACTATGCAAGTGTTTGCTGGTAGGTGCCTGTGAAATAAGAAATTAATCTATGAAGATGAGTATCAGAGAGTAGAACAAATTCATATCCAATTGACAAATTTTGTCATTGATAAATTAGTTTTTAAAATTTCAAAATGATATTGTGTTTTATGAGACTGAAATATGAATTTCCATAAATGATTTGCAGAAATATTTACAGGGTTTAAGTTGTTCAATAATCTTTGAGCAAACTATTCTGCTGATTTTTTCAAATATACATTCCAGTTCCCTTGTTGCAAGTATTTTCGTTTATTTATTTTTGATTCATACCCTAAATATTCTGATATAAACAAATATTGAGTATAAAAAAACAAGATGAATGTAATTATTACTTGGCATGATAGGGTCTCAATACTACCTCCATAATCAAGGTGTTGTGAGCAGTGCCCACCCTTAACCTTTCAAATGCTGTCACTGCTGAATGAAATCATTGTCAATGCACATGAAATTTTAGCCACAGGCTGAAAAGTTACACAATCAAATAATAAGTTACAATCAAATGATATTTTGAACTTAAGTAAAATCAGTAGAAGAAAAATTTTTAACTGATGGATTGCCTAGTTAATGTTTCTCTTTAGCTGATCAAGTGAGATTTAGTCTTTTGCCTCAAGAAATTTATTATTATTAGTCAATACCGCCGCAGTTAGACATTTCGTCTAGTGGCAATGTTTAATTACTGTGCATTACAGAACTATTACATACAATATGGCTTAGTTACACAAACAAATACAGAAAGTTGGTATCTATCTACCCGTCAATTAACTAAAATTGTTTAAAAACTACTCTAATCACAATTACAACTTCAATTATACTTTTACATCACAACCACTACAAACACTAAGATATATACATTACAATATATACAAACGTATGCATTAACTGAAAATTACCCCTAAACAGCATTATAGCAACTTGTCGATAACACTTTCACGTAAGATTTTTCAGGGTTCCTGATAGGCCTTCACGGCTACCGTAGCGGTCACGGGGCCCACGAAGTCCCCACCGTACATCACCCTAACAGGCGATCCCCTACTCGTCTCACACTTCGTCATCGGCAGGCTCACTCGTCATCTCATTAGTTTTACTTATACATTTCATAAAACATTTGACATTTTTTGGGAAAGGCTCAAAGACTCCTGCAGGTAGACTGTTCCATTCCTCGATAGTTCTATTTAAAAAAGAGTATTTCCTATTATCGGTTCTTTGCTTAATGCATCTAACTTTGTATTTGTGGTCGTGCCTCCCCTGGTAATCTGCCACTTTTACTCTATCGCGTATTTCCTTAAACGCAGTAATTCCCACGAATGACTTATAAAATACCGATAATCTCTTTTTCTTCCTCCTGGTTTCTAAACTGTCCCAACCTAATTCTTCTAACATCTGAGAAACACTGCTTCGCTTTTCATATCTTCCCAAAACAAACCTAGCCACCTTTCTTTGCACCTTTTCTAATTCCTTTTTAACTCCTTTTTGATAAGGATCCCATATACATTCACCAATTTTTTATGATCAGAGCTGGTTCATATTTCATTCTTCGGGAAAAAAATGCACAAAGTAATTTGTATTCCACAAAAAATCGTGTCTGATGAAAGTATCTCATAGGTTGGCTAAATTTTATTCCATCCTTACACTTTATGAATTTGAGAGTTAGTAAAATATAAATGTCAAAAGGCACTGATAAAGGGTGTCACCAGGTCAGCATATCAACTAAAGGCAGTGTTACACATACTACTCAGTGGGTAGCACTGGTGTTGCACTTTGCAATCAATAATCTTAATAATTATAGGAGCTAGCATAATGAGCTGTATCTTTTGTACTACAAATCTATTTTATTTTTCAAGTTCTGTCAAAGTAATAGTTTCATTTGCAGAATTTTCCACCACATTAATAATAAAAACAAGTTCCCAAACATAAAAGAGTATACTTATGGGAAAGAGAATTCTTAGATTCCTATCTTCCCTTATCTTATTTAGAAGCTGAGCAATGAATAAAAAAGGGATGTTTCACCATACAAAGAGGGCAACAAATTTATTCAACTTTGAATATTTTAAAATATTATGGAGGAAAAAATATAAGTGAAGAATCGCATTTTTATCATAAAAGTTGCTATATAATTCCTCTTGACCGGTTTCAGATTAACCAGCTGTTTGGTAGGTAGGTGTATAACTGCTGGTTTATGTAGAAAGATGCAATGAAATTTCAGTTTATATATTTTATTTTCAATGAATTCTTTTACTCTTTATATGAGGTAATAGAGAAATTGTTCATTCACCAATTCACCAAAGATGAAAAAATAGAAGAATGCTAAAGATTTCAAAATACTCAAAGAACTCTAAACTTGCTTGGAAAAGATTAGATTTTATTATTAAGTATGAATGCATACATCTTAAAAAGGAAAATTCCACCTTTCTTATTCATAGTTCCGTGGAAACATATTTCCACATGCAACTACATATATACATGTATATTTACATAAATTATGTATGAGCACATTAGATTAACCAACCAAAGTGGCTACCGACCAGATGTTAGTTAGATGTCTCAAGTTAGTTGATAAGAGGGTTTGTATTGCATCTTTAATGGACTGAGATTTACCTTTCTCTCTGCAAAGACATCATCCCAAAGGGGATATACCCTCCTCACCAAAGAATGAGGTAATTTGCTCACTGAGCTGGAATAGCATGAGTGGCAAATGACTACATAAGTGAAGTATGATTTTATTAAAATTTTTTAATAAGATTGAGTAAAGAGTGACCAGTATGAATCTGGAACGAAGACTTTCGCTGTAATTATCCATGTTGACAGCTTTCGGGCACACAGCATTGTTTGTCGAAGGACGACGACGTTTCACCAGCGCTTCTGCTGGCTTCTTCAGGTCGGAAGTGAAGAAGCCAGCAGAAGCGCTGGCGAAACGTCGTCGTCCTTCAACAAACAACGCTGTGTGCCCGAAAGCTGTCAACAGTGACCAGTATGATTGACATTATTCAGCATCATTTCAATATACCTCAGTAGTTTTCATATAATCTCACCCATAAGCAAGACTGAGACAAAATTATATGAAAGAAACATACCTTCTATCCTATACCAAATGAGCAATAGAAAAGGTTCCATTCATGAAGATATGGTAGTAAGGATGGGAAATTTTCTAAGAGCAAGTAATATCAACCATGCGTGAACGACGTAAATTGCAAACGGCAGGACACAGCCAACTTGTGGGACTTACAAACCAGCAGGTTGAAGACATTTTACTTAATTTGTTTTGCTATTTATTTTTCTAAGATTTTAATTAATTGCAAATAAATCTTCTAATAAGAAGATCACTAATCAACAAACAAAGTATTAGTAAAATATTTAATTACATTGATCAGTAAATCAAAATCACTGCTCATTGGTGGGACTTGGTGGTCTTGAGGATATGATAAGTAAGACATGGGTAAAGGTTTGGAAACACTGCTTTAAGGCAAAAGAGGTCAACCAAAACAACATTTTTTTATTGGTTTCATAGTTTTCAGTTACAACCACACCAGCCACTTAGGACAGAAAGAAACTCAATTTAATGAATAACTGTATTGCTGCATCCTTATGGATGAAAATAATATCAAATACACTGAACTCTTAATTACATGGGTTAATGATGGGATGAGGATGCAGAAATGTTAAGAAAATATAGATAAACTGAACTTTCACATTTATTTATAGTTATTTTTATAAATGACATAAATAAATAATTTATTACTATCTACACTCACATAGTGTAGATCTACCTATCTATCTCACATAGCCCATCATTTTCAATAGTTTATTACTCATTAAGAGTTTTCTTCACCCAACTGCAGATCTTTTTAGCAGTGATAATGTCATTGTAGCTGTATTCTCACTGCTCCATGGAAAATGACCTATGTGAGTCCTACTTGTACTAAAACACAAAAATATTTATGTGTTCTTTGTATTGAATTTTTTTTAAAGGCTACAGATAATACTGACTAAGTGTAAAAATTATACACTGAAAACCTGTTGATGGATAATCAGTTGTTCACTGTACTAGAACATGTTTGCCAATTTCCTGAAAATTACAATGCCATTAACCTTGTATGGAAAATTTTCAAAATTATAGAAAATCTAGAGAGTAATCTAGAATTAAAGAAGATGTTGAAGAAGGAATTCAAAGTATAGAGGAATTTATAAGCTAAGCTTGCTACAATCACGTGTTCATTATAATTCTTCCAATTAGATGTGGAAGAGCACGCTAGCATTCTGTTACACATTGGTGCAGATAAGAGACCTTACTCCGCAATTACCTGGTTGATAACCTAAGAGAATTTTCTGCATCATCCCTGCTTGGAAAACAGCAGTATTCTATTTGATGCCTCAATGGTATTCACATATATAGTAATTAAAATATAACTCTCTAACTAACACATTTATTAGTTTAATCTAGGAAGCAGATAACTCATTCAGAAATATTTTACTGACAAATCACTTGAAGGGATTTTGTGCAATACCCTTCAGAGGATCAATAACAATTCATTTCTTTCTTTCTTTATTCTTTATCAGTATTTTCTATAGTCTTTTTTTTAATTCAAACACAAAACAACACATTTTTCAAACTCATTTAAAACACTTCAAACCAAAAGGGTGTGTGTAAATTATGTAAAGCAGAGGTTCCATTTTGGCTTTAAAGTAAACCATTCCAAACCTCCAAGTCATCATAAGGCAATATGTTTTGAATTGAATGAAAATGAGACTAGAAAAATCAACCTTCCATTCAGCCATTGTTAGAATGTAATACAAAATACAAAGTGTTTGGAGGCACCTAATTGCTTAAGCCACACTATCCCACCAAAGAGTTTTTCAAAGATATCCACCTGTGTGAAGATATTCCTTCCTATGGTTACATGCACATATTTTATTTATTTTTACACATGATCTTCACTAGGAAAAGAAAGGGTTTAGGTGACTTGGCATGATAATGCATGCACTAAGAAAATTCCTAAGGAGAAACGGACATTAAAAAAGTCTGACATGTCTGCGGAGAAATGTTCTGGTGGGATAGCTCAATGGATAGAGCAACCAACCGGCAATTGGGAGACCCGGGTCCCTGTCCCATCAGAATTTTCCATGTCCATTTCTCCAGATGATCTTGTTTGCTAAGTCTATAATTACCATCATTTATTCTTTTATTGTTTGCTATTGAGAGAAGTTGTTTGTCAAAGCATTTCTCTTTACAAGTTAATTGGTTTGAGTTATTTTAGGGTGTTATATTAACTGTGTTGCTAACTACATATTTGAATCCTCATGATATTTCAGAACGTTTTTCTTTATGAAGATGGCTGAGTTGTGCTTGTGGAGATTGTCAGATATCAGCCAACTCCTCGTAATTCAATCATCAATCTAATCTTCAAAACTTGTGGTTTTGTCTTTGAAATCACCTCCTTGTGTCCCTGCTTCTTATATCTTTCAAATTTGAATTCCCCCTAAGTTTACTTAATATTGAACCCTTAATTTATTCATCATTTTGAATTTCAAATGATAATTTTGACAAGAAAGAGCTCCTTTGGTGCCCCTGGTGATACCTTCTTGCAAGGAAAGGTGCACATTTACACTTTTTGATTGTTTTATTGAGTATGTTCCTTTACTTCATTAACTATACCATCAGTGATCAATTCTGTTCCAATAATTTTGACATTTAATCTGTTATTTATCACTTAAATGATGGATATTTGCTATTGAAAATGGAAAAAATTGCAACAATTCCTTACATTATGACAGTTATCCACGACCGAAATAAGAATCTTTATTCAGTTACCGCTCTTTTAAGGTTTTTCTCATTACGTTGGTTCTTTCTAATTTAATTTTGGAAAAGAAGAAAAGCGATAAAATTAAACTTTAAATGCAAATTTTATGGAGACGCTTTGACTTGTCTGAAGTCGAACTTGACTTGAGCTTGAGGCAAATAAATTGCAGCATATTATCTGCACAGGAAGGACATTTAACTATATTTAAAGGGCTCCCGTATAGCAACGTGGGTAACGCGATTGACTTTGATGAAAGTGTTTCCGGGTTCGATTCTCAGTGGGAGCCCAAAAGTGCGAAATGACCTTAGTTGTCGAAGCACTTTTAATGTTACCGCATTCTATTCTATCTTTAAAATTTGAAATTTGTAATACTTTGCTTCTTGAGTTTTAGGCGAACATATACACGCACAGATACAATCTCTCTATATTTATTTATAAAAAGATAGACAAAGAAGGGCTCAAGTAACATCATCGCATAATGAGATTAAATTACGTAAGTAATAAATTACTCAAACAAGTCCTTATTGGAACACTTTTAATTATCGACTAGCACTGAAGATGCTAAAACGATGGAAGAGTTTAGATTGAAACCTAAGTGATTGATGCGCAGAGCAATTTATTTTCATCGATGACAATGACACTCTCACAAGACCTTTTCAGATGTTTTCCATCAAAAGGGTTCAAACCAAGCGATTTATTTCGAACATCTGAGAACTCTTCGACTCAGCTCGACTAAAATTTCTTCAATTCCCATCAAGGTAAAAGAGTTCTCGAAGTAAGAGTTGAAAATGTACATAATCGCATCTACATAATAAAAAAGTCGCCCTATACGGAGAAGGCACCTCCAAAGCTTCCGATCGAGAACGAAATGGTGAATTAACGGACGTGTAACATAGAGGGACAAGAGAAATTAGAGCGAGTGATCGAATCTCAATTACTATTTCACGCTCATAAGGCGTTCAATTTGAGAACGGAGGATAAGAGGAAGCTTCGAAGAGAGAATTGGTTAGAAGGGGAGGTAAATTACCAAAGAGAATTACCCCCATGGGGATAGAGAGGGAGAATGCGTTTGGACATAGGAAAGTGGAGGGAAAGAGGGAAGGAGGGGATGTGTTAAGGGTGCCGGGTCTAGGGATGGCCATTGGGTGTGGAATTAACGTTTCCCCAAGCGGCCCGCGGTTCGCATGCGGCCCTCAACCTTCAGTTATGCTGCCCGCACTCACCTAAAAAGTTAAATGATGTTAAAACTATTATGTTGAAATTTCGGCATCGATGGATGTCAATGCTCAATCATGCTATCAAGAAAGATACAATACTGTATACATAAAACTGGAAAAAGGAAAGATAAAACATTAAAATTAATCTTGGTAAGAGATATTTGGTGGAACTCCATCTTCAAAATAACATACAATGATTTGATTTGTACTGCTCCACAAAGGTTTTCGGTTCTTAATAAAACCTTTTGAAATTAAATCATTGTATGTTATTTTGAAAGATAAAACCCAACAAAATTAACGTTTTTTACTAATTTTAAAACTTTAATTGGCAATACAATACAATGTTTTGATTGTTTTCGTTAATTGACTGCTACATCCTGAATATTATGCTACTCAATATATCAATTGATAAAGTAAAGATAAAGAAGTAATCTCAACCTTTTCGAAAATCTTTTTCAAAGTAGGCCGAAAGCTTGAAAAATATCTAGTGTGCGGCTCCGTAACTGACATTGGTAGTGTACTACTGATACAGAAGGATATACCTCCCAAATATGCCGATAGGTATCTGATTTTATCTCCAGCTATCGCAATATTTTCAAGGGTTTCAACCGTAATTCCCTCGAAATATCTTCATCTTTGGAAAGAGAGAAAATTGTTTTCGAAACATTACGGCGCTTTGCCATGATCGGTAAGCGGGAAAATAAGTAACAAATTTTAATAAATTTATAATCCTCATTTCTTTTACGCCTAAATGAACTACGTTGTATCATTATGGAATTCAAAATGATCAATGTAGTGATGGAAAGATATAAGGTGCTTAATAAATAATAATAATCATAACAACGCGACTTATCAGGGTGTGATTGAGACTATCAAGTCTCTTCTTACATTTACCCCTAATGAATCAGTTTGGTGGTGCTTAAAACAATACAGGGCGGCCACCTGGGCGCCCATATTAGCAAAAGCACATCCCTCATTCCCATTCTCAAAATCTCCAGTTCGAAATAATCATTTATTTTACTAGGAAATCAAATGTTGATGCCAAGAAAAATAAAACAGAATTGTAGACGTACAACACACGAAATTCTATCCCACTTTCTAAAATACGGCATGTGTTCGATGCAAATATCTATTTATAAATTGTTCCTAGCGTACAGCATGATGTCATTTCCCGATCGCTGCGATGAGTAAACATCTTTTCTTTCCCTCTCAACACAACCCTTTATACCAAAATGTAGTAACCCAATTAATAACCCGAACGTCAAAAATGTTCCGTGGGCTTATTTTTGATACTATTGTGCGATCAAAAAGCTACCCGTTTATGTCCGCAATGCTCAGGAGATCTCAATATACCAAGAATTTGTGTCTTGCAGCAAAATTACGAAAAAACTTGAGTACCGAAGAAAACTGAGATCAACACCTACGAAAAGAGGATGCGAAAACCAAATTACTTATCGGAAATTACACACTGATAAATCAAATTAGGAAAACGCGCTAATATAAACAATCATAGAGCAAAATTGAACATAGACATAAACTGACGGATTTCATCAACTATGAGTTGAAATTTAAATATTTTCCTAAACGCTTTATTGCATTTCAAATGGGCTGCAAGGCTGATGATAATCGTGATTGCTAATAAAATCAATTTTGCATCTTGGCTCTAGTATACGGCCGGGTGTCCTTCCTCCCGCATACCCGCAATGGGAGAATTGTGTCCTCACCAGGATCGAACCCGAAACCCGTCTCACCAAAAGTGGACTTACTTCGCAAGTAAACTAATCCGGAGCCTTATAAATCGAACGGTTCATATCGTTGGAAAAATTCTTAACTGACAGTAAAGTCATCAGCCCTAGTGCAGATTTAATTTTCAACCTTTCATCCATCAGCTCTGAAGAAGGAACAAGGTATGCTTAGAAAGGCGAGGATTGAGTTATTTCATTGCCATTTCACCCCTCACTAAGCCAGAATGCCATCAAAAAAAAGAAGTCCACGCATAGCATCATGAGCCTGCGAATAACTTTTTCGTAACATTCTTTTAGGAGTTAAAATCATCCATTATGTTGTCTACATCCACACAAATACCCTGAAATCCGCCTTTCGACTTTCGTTTGTATCGTAAAAATAATTTTAAGATGGTAATCGATAAAGGGACTGAAACCAGAGATGAGATTTATATTCTAGCGCAGGGATGGACGACCTTTTTCTCATGAGGAGGCTACATCACTACTAAATTTCGGCTGCATAATAAACAATTAGACCGTATATGAAAACATGAGGCCGGAGTTGAGTGACTTACATACGTTCAAGTAATTTAACATCGGAATTACATGAGGGAAAATGAATTTAATCGCTAGCTAATCGCAAGGTAAAAATAGGTAGAATACTTGCCGCCTTATTCTCACGTAAAGAGTGGGAAACGGTATCATTTAACTGCATCCATTTCTTTCGCAAAGTTGCAAATGGGACGCCTTCGATTCCCGTAAACGTAAATTACGTATTAGGTTAAGACTAGATTGTGGTTATTACCGATTTATATATCCGCATTTGTATATCAAACCGTATATATAGGTCGAGGGGATCAGAAGTAGAAGTTAAAGCTGAGGAGAAAAGGACATATGTCGCTAAGAATTCGTTTATTAATAAAGGGTTTAAAGAGTGAAATACGTTGCCTGAAAAGGTCTTCAAACCATTCCCGAAGAATAGAAAGGAGTTCAGAAAAGCACGTTTAAAATAATAAATTGTGTAAACTTATAAATATTACGATGAAAAGGTCAAAAATGATATTTTACTTAGCAATAAAATTATGTACACTAACCGTGTAATTTGTAATAACAGTAATGATGGTTTATCAGTAAATGTAGTAGAATATATACCTACTGTTTTAATTAAATAAAATTATTTGTAGTGTAAAAATGTTCATATTTGTAAGACTTCCAAAACTTACTGATTGTAGATTATGTATGTATTAAAAGATTGAGGCTGCCACCTGACGCCGGTCAAACTGCGGCGAAGGATCAAAAAATAAATAAACATACGTCGAATTAAAGTAAATTTACTATTGCAATAATATCGTAAGAGCGGAATGGAAAATCATCGACGGAGTAAAAGAGTGCACGCCAGAATCGTAGATAAATAATCTGTGGCAGGCTAAGGGTGACAAGAGGGAAAGGCAACCAGGACTGGGGAAGGGAGATGGAGGTACTGCTCTGGAGATGAGGGGGGAGGCAAGATGGTGTCATCTCGAAGCAGAATCCCATTCGGACACCTGCGCCACCCAAAGGAGTTTAAAGGGCGGTTAATTAAGGAGGATGGAAGTAGGCGTGAGAGTGGAATGATGGGATGAATGGGGAATACAATGAGTGGATTTCCCTCCCCTCTTATAGGGACAGCGATGGAGGCGATTTAGGGAGCAGATGAATGGTGGATAACTGTTACTGCCCTATTAAGGCAAAGGTTTTTCGGTCCTCCTCTTCGATACTACATCTCTCCTTCTAATTTCTAATTACAAACCAATTACATCGCGAGCGATTGGAGTGCAGCAATGGTGATAGATTCCCTATTTCAACATATGCCAGATTTGGGGAATCTACTGCTTTTAAGCCGCATGCGGTATTATCCAGTGTGAACTTTTTTCGCTTCTTTCAACCAGGGCATCTACCTCAATTCGGTTTTCGATTCGGTTCAATGAAAACACCGAATTCTGGTTCACTCCCAGTTTCGCTCCATCTGCCAACGTCGAACCGGTTTTTTTCCACTCCGACGACTAAAATATTATTCCTTGACGAAAGGTTTACTTAAATTATGTACATCCTTTTCAATTGCATGCGATTAAATGTTGATGGCTATGCCTATATAAGTTGCCTGAAAGCAGCCTTACGTCGTGTGGCAGGGGGTGCATGCACCAAGACTCTATTTCCCTAATCGATTACTTTCGCGTACCGTTCGCGGAAGAGAATCGATTCGTTCTAGTATTTATTTCCTTGATCTTTCTCGCAGAATCGGAACGGCCTATGTAACATAGTGAATGCATTATATCGGCCACATCATCTCCGAACGTGCTTCCTCTATTTAATTTAGAATTATAACTTTCCATATGCAGGATACAGTGATCAAAATATTAGATCAGATAAATTTAAATAATAAGCATATGTAACATAGTGAATGCATTATATCGGCCACATCATCTCCGAACGTGCTTCCTCTATTTAATTTAGAATTATAACTTTCCATATGCAGGATACAGTGATCAAAATATTAGATCAGATAAATTTAAATAATAAGCATACATTGTAGTTAGTTACAAGTCGCTGTTGCACATTCTAAAAAAAGTTTCCTTCATTGATAATTTTAAAAAATAGTACCGTTTGAAAACGAAATTCGGAACGGATTAAATGACTGTTTTCGATTTCGGTTCTGGTTCAAGAATTTTAGTATTTTGGTGGAATTAAAGTTTCGGATTTCTGTTCAGTTCCGGTTCTTTGCTCTTTGAAAACAAACTCAGATATTCAAAATTATTTCTCATCGGTCTCTTTCTTCAAATTAAGCGAAAACACAAAATATCCTCTGAAATTTCCAAGCTATTAAATTCGTTTCCTTAGGTCGTATTTCCTTGTCAGACTTATTAAGTATAGGTAACACGCTACTCAAGTGCGGCCTGATTGTTTCACATCTGGTCTTTCGAAGAAAAAAGATTCTACGTCGATAGGGAGAGCTTCCGTAATGCTGAATGGCTAATGAAGAAATTTCGGACTTGTGATAGAAATAATGTGATGATTTGGCGTATCAAAATATGCTTACAATTATTCTCTTTTCATTGTGAACTTCAATTACGTAATTAAAGACTCGATGTATATCATTCTATAGAATAAATGTTACTTTCCGAAATAGTTCCGAGCAAGACGAAATAGCATAATATCGAAATTCGGCTTCGATTCAAGTTTTAACTTCCTTCACATTCACTCTACCTTATTCAATCATACCCATCACATGCAGGTTACCAAGTACAGCCGTGTTTATGAGGTAATAAACAGTAGTATCTGTTGGTAAAATATTCAACCTGGAAGTCGGTGTGAACTTACTTTAAATAAACAGCGATAAAGACTCACAAAATTAAGCGCATCCGTCTACCTGCAGGTATTATTTAATTTCCTGCTAAATTATCTCAGATATACCATAATATTCAAACATCATCCTATATCTGGTTGAACATCTCAGTTAGTAATAACGGAGTAGAAGACTCATCAATGAGTGATGCAGATGTCTTGAAAGATGGAATAAAATACATCCATTGCGATACAGTACCAAAAAATATACCTCTAGTGGATTTCGAATTATTTCAGCGGGATAAGGAATAAGTAAAAAAAAAATCGTCATAGAAAATTCTAGACAAATATTTTTAACACACTACCGTATTGGAACTGACAAGTTCATTTTCAAGTGCCACTAACAGATTTTGACAACCAAGATTGAGGAAAAGGTATTCAACTTTTCACGAGGAGGCGTACTCCTCAAGGCACAAAGATGAACAGAAGTGATAAATAGCGACAAGACTGGGACTGGAACCAAGGTATCCCACTTTCAGGGCAGGTATTCTAAGCGGTACCAAGCCTTGGCGGTTTCACTTTGTAGTGAGTGAGACGGGTTCGAGTACCAACCATGTCGCAATTCTTCACTTCTGTGTATCCTTGAGAATTTGACAATATTGGATGTGGAATGATACTCCTTTAAATAAAGTTCTACAAAGTGACGACTTTAACCATATATTTTATTTCAGAAGTAATATATCTCTTTTTATTTAATGAGTCAGGCATCTGAATCGGTGCAGTTTAGGTTAAAAGGTACAATTTGAGATATACTACACGATCGTTTGTCAGTTTGGATTTTTGAATAAAGATTGGAAATTTAAGGCGTGAAAATATAGCGAAGAGTTGCAGAAAAAACATGGAATGAAAATATCATCCATGAAAAATGGCAGAGGTGATATAGTCGCCTCAGAGGATGACGTGGATATATTGGTGATCGATTGAAACATGTTATCCCTCACAATGTTTCTCACGGTCCGTGATTTGTTTCGGAAAAAGACACATTCCATGGATTCCCTTTTAGGAATGGAATTTCGATAAATTCAAGGGCACCGAACCGAGACGTCGCAAGATACATAAACACAAGAGGAGAATCTTCCATGTCGTCCTCATTTTTAGCTTTTATTTGCCAATACGAGAAAAATCACCAGGGGCGGAAGGTATAACCTTGAAGAAAAAAGGGGTAAGAAGGGGTACTTCGCCTGAAAAATCGGAAGTCTTCATGCTAGAGCTATCGCCCATAAAATGCAAACTTAAGTTCGGCTGGCTATACTTTATGGTGCAAAATAATGTTGAAGGCTATACAAAAAACGCGATCTATTCTACTTTCCTGAACTTATGACTTTTTGCCGTTTAAATTAACCTAATATTCCTTTAATTATTCCTTAAGATTCCGAACGCTGTATGCTTACTCTAATTTACTCTAAGCGATTTAATCGCATGAGCTCAGAATGAGAATTGCAATTTTTTTTAATTTCAGATATTTCTTCGTGAATTTACACACAAATGTAAATTAATATACAGCTTAATTTGTACTACATCATTTTGGAAAACAAGTTTACAAGGAAGACAAAACAAACAAAACTCCAATATAAATCCAAACCTCCTCAAAACCGAAGGTATTTTACACGATTTTTCTTGATGCGGGTGTTCAATAAATTTGCATATATGCAATTCAGAAAAGAAGAGTGAACCAAGTGTCAAAGTAATAACACGGTTCAATAAGAAAGAAACCGTTCTCGAATCTAAATCGAGAAAACTGGTAAAATATACTGATTTTTTCGTAAAATTTTACGTTTTTTATCCCTATAACTATAAATGTCAATCGTCGTAGTTAAAGTTTCCTATAGGTTAACATTCACTAAATTGAGAACCAGTAGGTAATCACATTAAATAAAAATTATAAATGAACAAAAAGACATAAAAGTCGACTGCAATAATTTTAGCGGTGTGATTAAACGTCGGTGTATTATATCGCGTCCTATTACGCAACGTAACAATGTGTTTGACAATTACAAGGTTTTGATTAATTACAAAAATAAACCGTCTAAGATGAATGAATGAGAGCAAGCAAACTAAACGAAACTATATCCTCGGTTATTTTGCCTTCATTTTTAATGGCAAAGGCTAAGTCTTCAGATAATTGTCCAAATCCGTAATCTTTGTGCTGAATCCGATATGTTCGGCAAACTGAAAAGCAATGCTGAAAACGCCCCTCCATTGAAACTGAGGATGAGCGCATACGTCCCACGCACCGAGGACATCGATTTTGGCTTCCTCTTGAGCACCTCTGGTCGGAAGCGTAACAGCCTTCAAATTGAATTGTTCGGCGCGGAATGCAGCTGCTTCTTCCCCCGCCTCCCACAGATCGGACAGGGGATAAGTGCGGAAGCGATCGGGACGTATCGCGAACTAGTACTGAAGAGAAGTAATTAACGTGACTCGACGAAAAGAGGTTATCTATTCCTATTCTCGGATCCAATCAGCCCTCGGTACTCGTCTTTATAGAATAGAAAAAGGAAACGAGTAGGAAGGATAGCTAAAATTTGGAAATGGGGCTTGCAAAAATGAGTCCTTGATGCATTTCTCGCAGAAGATGAGTTATTGGAAACAACTTGAATATTATTGGAAAGGAACTTTGCTATTGCAGGCCTGGAAATAGGGTTGCCATTTCCCGGAGAGTTGATTCCGGGAGTTTTCCATTTCAAAAGTGGTAAACAGAGCAGTGCCCAGCCTATCTGCCGCCCGGGTGCGAACATAATTGCCGCTCCTTAAATATAAATACCAAAACCATATATTTTCTGATTTGCAAGTAAAATTATTTTAAACACTTTCATAAACCAATGTTCAATTACTTCATTTCCCAGCTTACATTGGTCACAAAACTTCAGTGACAATTAATTATGCGTATTCTGTATGCTGACTGTGAATGGTCATTATGACTTAATATTTCACATTGGTTTTGAGTATCATTATCTTAGTAGCAAGTCTCCGGAAGTGTCAATGAAACACGCAAAGCTATTTGCAAATTAGAAAAGACTCTGATCAAATCTCTAGTGAGGACGTATTAAAAAAACTGAAGAGGATTTATTCTTGTTTATTCTATGGAAAATCTGTAATTGATTCCAATTCTCCGATTAAATCCATTACACAAATATTCCTTTCTCGTCTTGAATATCCATGATTCTTTTCTCTAAATGTTTGCCAATCTTAAATTTCACATCATAATATTTCCCAGATAAGTCCTGTGTGTCATAGAAAAAACAACAAATAATGCTGTAATGATAATAATAATGAATAATGCAATCCTTGCAACCATAGGACGGCTCGGCTCTGGCGGTATATTCCCGGAGATTCCAGGAGACTGCTGAGGGCATAACCTCAACTACTGTAGAATACGTATTATTCGTCAATGAATGCTATATATGTGACACGTGGTCACCCAGTGATGTAATTTTGGATGACTTGACGCGGTTTTTCCAACAGAATCATAGAAATTAGCCGATAGCGTCATTATCCAAAGCAACTTAAAAATATTTCTTAAAATCTCGAGACGAAGTTAGAGCATACTTTAGATTACGAAACAGGACTGTGGATATTATATTATATATGAAAAAATTTCGCGAGAAGTTGCGAAAGTTGATAAATTGGTGAAATTCGTAAGACGAGTCTAATTGAGTAAAAGTGGGAGAAAAACGACCCAACCCGAGAGGCGAGAGACTTAGAAAGCTATCGTCCGAATCCGGGAGTCTTCCAGCGAATCCAGGAAGACTTGCACCCTTACCTTCTACAAGGAATAAATCCAAATGATGAATTGAAGTAAAAAAATAAAATAGAGGGAATCGAATCACGGATCTCCCTCTTTGCTGGTAGACGAGATGAATTATTTTCATCAACCACAAGTCAATGGGAATTTAAATTGCGGTTGAGATATAATTTTATTATCTTCATGATATATGAACAATGCCTTTAGTGGCAACCGCTATCAAAAATATAATTAATATTAGAACCATTAATCGAGATTTTAGGCAGGGAAGTCCCTCTGTAAGACGGAATCTACATGTAGTATGTAGTTTCTTTACACCTTCATTAGACGGAATGAATAAAAACCAGTCTCCTATAATATCTTACCCACCTCTTAGTTTATGCAAAAGAAATTCACCAGAACACTTATGTTCGCTATGCCAATATCAATAGTTTTGCAATATCCGGGTAGCAAATCTTACCGTATGAAATTTTCCGTTATAAATCGCCCTATGACGATTTCCCGCTCCGTTTATCAAAATAAAAATCGCATAAAATGGCATCGCATATATAGCATAATTTAGCGAGGTAGATATCGCTGAAAGATTGCTGGAAGAGGTAGTCTTCTCTAGTGGAATGAAATCGGCCTGTGTTAAAATGGCGGCAGTTCTTCAAATGACTGCCATATAAATTAGGAAATGTAAGCTAATTACATATCGATTATGACGCACTTCCGATCTGTTATTGCCATCAACGTAACCTCGACAAGCAGAAATTCCTCATTAGCAGCGCCGCCTCTGGATCCCTTTCCGCCCCAAAAGAGCAGTGTGATGGATAAGCGACACGCTCCAAAGACCATGGGGTCATCAGACACCCCACGCTTCATCGGCGTCGACCCGAGAGCCATTCAGATCCCGCGGGAATCCAGGGTCCGCAATCGAGAAAACTGGTTGGCAAAAAAGGACAGGAAAACACTAGAAAGAAGCAATCAAAGTAGAGAAAAGGGAAACTCTTCGCTTGGCAAGGGGGCATGAAAATTGAAAAGAATCCGAAAAAGGACAGTAGTGGGACGAAAGAGATACTTTTCCTTAACGGACATTTCATGCCCAGTGGTCTCGAGGATTGCCCATCGAGGAAAAGTGATGGTATCATTCCACTGTTGACATTACGAGCGAAGATTAACTTCCGGGAAAACGAAAAATGGTCTAATTCACGGGAAATAAAAGAGGAAGAATGAAAGACTCCGTTACTAATTCGCAGGAAAAGGAATCGCGGAAATAGCAAAATCAACGCCAATTACGATGGAGTAATTCAACGGTTTTCATTTTTACCTATCACTTCACTTATAATCTTCCGAATACAAAATGCATCCCAATATTCACAACTTATGTTTTACCATCTTACAATTCAATTTTTACTGCACACACAAGAAAATTTTCTGTTACTGCACACCACTCAACGATTCATAAGTAGCGATTAAGTATTTTCTTTTAACACTCAAGCCTCCAATATGAATTTGTTGCGTTCTTATCTTCTTTTTCTGTGAGGAGAATCTACCGTGAGATCGAGTTTGAAATATTGAGCAGTGTTTCTCTAACAGAAAATTATCATCGGGCCTTTCTGTGATATAATTGGACGATAATCAAGGAAGTGAGTTTTTATAACGGAGGAGATTTGGAAGCATGATTAGATATTCTCAGAGAGCAACATTTGAAGACGGTTATTTAAATTATTAACTAAGAATAGATCTCTTAGTTAATAATTTTAAACTATAATTGACTCTGTATATGAAACTTCTCAAATTAACAGATTTCTTCTTTTCTTTGACCTATTTGAAAGCATTTAGTCCAAAAGTGTTAACGAGATGGGTACATGAACTCAGAATCGAAATATAAGGATATTAGCCTTCGACGTAGTCAGTGATCCGTAGAATGATTCTAATTCAAATAACGATGAAATAATTTGTGCCAGTTGCAGCTCACTTTCTCGAACCCGAAATTAGTTTTGCGGGTACAAATTGAAGAAAATATGGATGGTGAAATCATTTACAGAAAGCTAATAAAATCGATGCCTGAAAATAGGAAGTTCGGTGAACTTCAGTTGCCTTAGGAGAAAAAGAGAACTATTAATACATTAATGTATAACCTGTTTTTAGGAATTTCATGAAGGACCGAATTCCACATCGCTTTATACCACTTGTCCGGCTATCCACAAGAGTAAATCGACCTCAAATCCTAAGATAATGAAGCTTTAGAACTCAAAATAGAAATATAAGTTATACATCCTCTCTAAATGAAACTACGACTAGTGACTAACAGACTGGCGTGAATGAAGGAAGGGACCATGTCACACACACGGAATTGAGTTCTGTAATCTGATAATTGATTAGGGTCAAGCGGAGGGAGACGGCAAAATGGCCGGGGATACCAAAAGGGATTAACTGGACATAGCTGGTAGGATGGAAGAGGATTGGTCATCTGTCCATTTTAGGGGCTGTTAAGCTGTAATTGTAACATGAACTGTGCAATGACGAGGAAAGAGGCTGGCTTTACTACATGTCTAATCGAATACCTCGTAAGGAGTTCTGTACCTGATATTTTCCAAACATGTATAACCATATTTACAGTCAAAATATTACCAATTGGTCCATCATCGTCTAAGAATCACCAGATGCACCAGATCAGCACAACTGCATATGCATATTTTCTGCATGAAAGAATGATACGAATATTATATAAGGAACACAAATTTTCTCTGAAAATAATTGGGATAAAGTGTTTGAATTAGTTACNGTGCAGGATTAGACATGAATTTGGTCCCTAAAAAGTAGTATCCACATAAAAATCGATTTCCAAAATTCAGCCTTAAAAAATGAACTGAAATACTTGAATATTATTTGGGTATATGTAATCTTACTGGTATAAGTTATTCTCAAACGGTCGGTTCGAGACCATTTTCAAGAAAAATAATACGTCTTAAAATCAAGCTTATCATATTATTCTATGATATTATTTTCATCTGGATTTTTATGTATCCAGTATTGAGCCTGGAAGCTGGTTTGCACTTCAAACCCTATACTACTGGCAAACAAAACTTTGGGGATGAGGTTTATTAGGTAAGAATGGAGGTATTTTACTCTTGTTGCCCTCCGTGTGCTAAAATACTTCTTCTGGAACAACTCCACGTAAATTTCTGCAGCACCAGGACTATAAGAATACTCATTAAGAATTTAGTAACGAATTAAAATTTAACTTTGAAGAGAGTGAATGGGAGCGATAAATGTATTAATTGAATTTATTTGTCATATTAATTTTCTTCCAGATTGGACTTAAAAAGGGTATATTCTATGTACTTTACCCTAAATAATCGAAAATTTGTTTGTCTTAGGGAAATGTTTGCTGCATTTTAAATAACTTTTTCTTTAAAAAACGGTACTTCAGCATTGCTATGACGATCTAACATTGAATTCAGTGTAGAGAAAAGAAGGTGGCCTTAGTTTGCATACTTTAGATCATGATGGTTAAAATAATTCCTTGATAAATAGTTTGAAATAAATTTGTGATTTGTGTGAATATTTAGTGGCTTTTGGCTCAATGATATCTATTGAGCTAAAATCTGTGGAGTACATTTTAACTTTTGATCCCCTCGAATTCGCACCTGCGTGTCTTGTAATACCGTGTAATGTTATACTCTTTATCTCTCTTTGTGATTATTTTGCGCTTTTTATTGAAAGATAGTAGAGGCTTTAGTCAATTCCAAAGAATTTCGAATGATTAGGTAACTACATTTACTCTGCAAGGACTTCATCAACTCACTTTTCAACCCGATGAGTTTTAAATAATTTGATTTAAATAATTAAAATTTACCACTAATGTTTTCGGTAGTGGTAGTATTTCTTGAAATGCTTCGACAGCTGAGGTCCTTTCACACATATGGGCCATCATCGGAAATCAAACCCGGGACAGCTTCCACCAAAGTCGCTACCCAATTTGTTATCCGGAAGCCTGCATATTCGGTAGCCGCGAATACTTTTACCTCACGCGACACACAAACATCAGAAACAGTAATGTGTGTTGAGCGATAAGCCATTCGCGTGCTGCTAGGGTATCTAGAAAAAGTGAAATTCCTGGAAATATAGTTAAATTAGCAATTTAAGCAATCTCCATATTACAATAGATAGACGCTTGTTTCTAAGATACTTTTACAGACAATGCATATTAAAAATGATATTTTTTCAATATAAATACATCACAAGAGAAATATTGGGTATCAGTTATAACTATAATTATATAAAATTTAATGTATTTAGGTGCAAAATAGTTAAGATAAAAACGTATCAAAATGGTGAGTATTAATTTATTTACAGAAATGATCACAGACACTTTAACATACACGAAAGGATCTTTGGCATAATTGAACACTGTTATCAGCTATCCAACTTCGCAGGCAACGAATCATTGCCATATTAGTATAAAACACGAGCATTCTAAGTTCTATTTACATACAACCATCCACACAATAAACCTAAAACTGTATTACATACGAAACGTAAGGATCACCAATGAGGACAAATTATTTCAATTGGAATTCTCAGCCCGATTTTTTAATGCTCTCATTAGATGAAGCTAACCATTTGCAGAGGTACTCGAGTTTCCAAAGCGAGTAATTAGTTTGTCGAAATGTTTCGTGAGGCAACTATCGTCGCCGCCATCAACATGTACCAGAAAGAAAAATAATGTTCCTCGAACGGAATGATCCTCCTTTAAAACGTAAACGACCTTAATTGAAATAAATGCTGCCTCATCTCATCGTTACGAGATCGCGTGCAAAATTTCAAACTGAAGAGGCCACAGTGTACGTTCGTTTTACAAGGAATATATCGCGTGCCAAAGGGCTCTTAGGGTCTGAATGACAGAGAGAAAGATTGGGAGAAAGGGCACGAGAGAAAGCGAGAGATTTCTCCTAATTGCAGCGAAAAGACGGGGCGATTCGAAAGCGAAAACGAACCGTTTGAGAACCATTTTGTTGCTGAACCATTTCTTGCTCGTTAGAAACATTCACTCGTGGCAAAATTACACAAAGAGTCCATTTGCTGGCTGCGGATAATTAACGTACTGCCTAAGAATGCAGGTTGTTGAAGTAGAAATTTCGAGTCGGCTGATAAAGTTGTTTCATCGTGACATCTTGTTGATTCGTCTCTAAGAAACAGCGGATTTGCACGAAAAAAGGGCCAGCTTGACGACTTAATTCGTATGTTACAAACCTTATGAAAGACAGAGGATATCGAATACCTTAGCTCACACCATTTTAGCTTACAGTTAGATGTATAAGCTAAGACTTGAGTTAGGTTGGAAAGTAAACAAATATTACCTGTTTTTGATCAATCTACGGTTTGATTGATAAATCAAAAGCTGTATCTACAAAGAGTAGTATATCAAGGAGAAAACACTTTTCTTGCTTCCTAGTCAACTTCACATCAAATGTCCAAAATCCAGGAATTAATACGGTTATCATTGACTAATATTACATTGAGTTTCGTAAATTGTAATGGAGTAACACCTGTAATATCGGAAATTGTTCTGTAGAAATACAGGCAAAGGTCTATACACAGTGACTTGAGGAGTCCTTTATGTTTATGGCCATTACGCCAAAACATAGAACAAAATAAGACGGTATATCATTGAAACGCAGCGTAACTACCGATGGGTCGACAAAAGATTCAACTTATTCTCGTAATTAGACGTCAAGGACATGGTTGAGGTAAGCGATGTAACATATGGCAAGGCGTAAGATCTCAATCTTGGAGAGTTTCTTGTCTGGGGGAAGAGTTGGAAGCAATCTACGAAGTTTGCCGAAGGATGCGTTGAAGGCCTCGACACGGACCCGCTCCCGCGTCGCGTGAGCAGTTCTGTACTTGGCTGTGGCACGGCGACGTCGGCGTCTCTCTTCGCGCGATAAGGCGCCCGTGGACACGGCGGTGGAGGGCGTTGCGACGCAGCTGATAGGAGTTGCCGAGGAGCCCAGGGAAGACTGGATCAAATACTGGTTCTCACGATCCCTAAGAAAAGATTGTTATTAGACAAATGAGAGCTTTGTCAACAAATTTACCGTGCATACACAAGGGGCTGCTCTTTGTATAATTCGATGAAGTAAAATAAATCATTGCAGATTTATTCCTTACTGCATACTAGCTGAAGTGCCCGTTGATTCTCAATGGAGAAAACAGAAGTCGGATTAAATATAGTATTCATATTTGTACATAACAGAAAATAACATCTCGCATCTTAGTTTAGTCCAAGGGGACAGGTTATCGAAAACAAAAATTTTTAATCTAAACAAAGTCCTTGTAGATTGATCCCAACAATAAGAATGTGAATCTTAGTGGAATTTCCTTCTTATGAAACTTTTCTCAAGTTAATGTGCAAGTTTGCAAAATTTGTCCGGGTTCTTCTGGTTCTAATTGATCAACTCAGCCTTTGTGATGACATTGTAGCGAAAATAGTGAATTAAGAAGCCGTAAAAAGTAAGAAAATTTAAAATTTGCAACATTCAATGCTTCATTGAGAACATTTAAGAATCTGTAATGTATGAAAGTTGTCATTTTATATTCTTTCGATGAGAAATTTAATCGTAAAATATCTCAAGAGTCCGAATTGATAGACAAAAAGTTATTTATCCATTTCCATCTAGGTCAATAATGTCTTCTTCTATATGTTTTATTCACCTAACTGTCCCCCGTTCGACTCCAAACTTTTAAAGTGTTTCCATAAGAAATGCACGTAAACCTCAAATTCACCGCTTGCAGGCTTCATTTCTTTCGAAAAATTAAATTAGAAAGAATAGTCGAACGAAATCGAGACAAGCTCCAAAAGAAGGTTTTTCAAAAACTTCTTGTTATGGTCGTAGAATATCGTTTTCGATTAGAAATTGCGAAAATTCGAATAAAATATATGAAAACTGTGTGAAATTTCGACGTTGCAAACAATCCGTCCCCCTGACGACCAATGCGATTCTTGATTCCGAGCTCATATTTTCCCATGAGAATACGTTAAGCATATATCCTCATTCAAAGCAATGGTAAGTATCTATGAAAACCTATACGGATAGGGGGAAATTTTTTGAGATTTTAGCAATTACAGTTACGCACAATTTGCGATGACGAATCGCAAGGAGGACAAAATTGCGATCATTTAGGCGTAAACTTTTAGTCTTTTGTTTTTTTGTGTCTAAACATGTATGCAGCAAACATTACATGTACAATTTGATCTACAATTTCTGGCAGCCAAAATGCTGTCTTATTTTTCTTTTAACAAACTCCGAGAAAGCAAGAAAAACTAAAGAAGAAACTAGCAAGAAGGTTTATGTACATAGTGGTGGAACGTACCGCTAAACGCTGTTGTTGTTATTGGAGGTTTTCAAAAGCACAATTCGTGTTATGTGTATGTACAGTCATACGTAAACCACGATTAATTTTAGCACTGTTGTTCTGTGATGATTTATATATATATAAGTTAGGGTTTTGTTAATTAAAATTTTGTGCAGGATTAGACATGAATTTGGTCCCTAAAAAGTAGTATCCACATAAAAATCGATTTCCAAAATTCAGCCTTAAAAAATGAACTGAAATACTTGAATATTATTTGGGTATATGTAATCTTACTGGTATAAGTTATTCTCAAACGGTCGGTTCGAGACCATTTTCAAGAAAAATAATACGTCTTAAAATCAAGCTTATCATATTATTCTATGATATTATTTTCATCTGGATTTTTATGTATCCAGTATTGAGCCTGGAAGCCGGTTTGCACTTCAAACCCTATACTACTGGCAAACAAAACTTTGGGGATGAGGTTTATTAGGTAAGAATGGAGGTATTTTACTCTTGTTGCCCTCCGTGTGCTAAAATACTTCTTCTGGAACAACTCCACGTAAATTTCTGCAGCACCAGGACTATAAGAATACTCATTAAGAATTTAGTAACGAATTAAAATTTAACTTTGAAGAGAGTGAATGGGAGCGATAAATGTATTAATTGAATTTATTTGTCATATTAATTTTCTTCCAGATTGGACTTAAAAAGGGTATATTCTATGTACTTTACCCTAAATAATCGAAAATTTGTTTGTCTTAGGGAAATGTTTGCTGCATTTTAAATAACTTTTTCTTTAAAAAACGGTACTTCAGCATTGCTATGACGATCTAACATTGAATTCAGTGTAGAGAAAAGAAGGTGGCCTTAGTTTGCATACTTTAGATCATGATGGTTAAAATAATTCCTTGATAAATAGTTTGAAATAAATTTGTGATTTGTGTGAATATTTAGTGGCTTTTGGCTCAATGATATCTATTGAGCTAAAATCTGTGGAGTACATTTTAACTTTTGATCCCCTCGAATTCGCACCTGCGTGTCTTGTAATACCGTGTAATGTTATACTCTTTATCTCTCTTTGTGATTATTTTGCGCTTTTTATTGAAAGATAGTAGAGGCTTTAGTCAATTCCAAAGAATTTCGAATGATTAGGTAACTACATTTACTCTGCAAGGACTTCATCAACTCACTTTTCAACCCGATGAGTTTTAAATAATTTGATTTAAATAATTAAAATTTACCACTAATGTTTTCGGTGGTGGTAGTATTTCTTGAAATGCTTCGACAGCTGAGGTCCTTTCACACATATGGGCCATCATCGGAAATCAAACCCGGGACAGCTTCCACCAAAGTCGCTACCCAATTTGTTATCCGGAAGCCTGCATATTCGGTAGCCGCGAATACTTTTACCTCACGCGACACACAAACATCAGAAACAGTAATGTGTGTTGAGCGATAAGCCATTCGCGTGCTGCTAGGGTATCTAGAAAAAGTGAAATTCCTGGAAATATAGCACGGTGCTCCTCGATGTAAGAGAGAGAAAGATGAAGGTCAAATTCAAAGAAGGGAACCCGATGCTATTGGTAGCCAACCGATACGCAAAAGAAGGCGTTTCTTCTCCCTATCGGGTCCTTCCTCCTAACCGCACTTCTCCCTCTCTGAAATATACATGTGCAGACATGGGCGAAAGACGTAACCCCAGCGCGGAGCCTGAGGCTGAATAATTGATGGGAGTTGACGATATGCATTCATATCTCCCGAAATGGATATGCGATCGCAGGACACGCGAGGCTTCCTTCAGGAAAAAAGCGACATGTAAAGGTAGGGGAATAGGCGTTGAAGATAAAGAGTCTCCAAGCCTACAAGTACGGAATATTGCAGACTTTTACCTTCTCCTGAGAGTTGACAAGTGAAGGTCGAAGGTGTGGTGGTTTTCGCCGTCCGAAATATCTCGATCCATATCCATTTCTCCCGCGCTGTCCATTTCTAGAAAAGGATGAAAATTTTAATGATGAAATGGGTGAATTGATTAGAAATAATCTGATTCACATATATTTCTATATACAAAGTTCTCAGCCCAGAGGTCAGTACGAACGTAAAACTCATTTAGCTCCCAAGATCCCAGAGGAATAATTGAGACTGGTAACATGCGGTCTTCAGGCCAAAAGTACCATTTTCGGTCGTACAAAGCGGGCTTTTTAGTCACTTTGTGAGATAAATTCCCGTATTTGAATAATTTGTTTCTCAGTCTTGGTAATGCCGCCAAATATAAAATAGAAAATATCCTCTTTAACTCACTCAGCGAATAAATTCATTTTCTCAAATAAAATTTCACTTTTTTCTCTTTCATTTCTGCGTGTAAACTCAAGCATGTGTACCATGCGTTTTTCATTGCTTATCTACTTCGCCGACTCCGGCCTACTGGAAGTCAGCTATGATGGTGAGGCGGCACCTTCGACGTCCCACGGGTGCGAAGGAGGGATGCCATCTTAGATGGATCCTCCGCAGTACAACGTGTCCCATCATAGCATCAAAGAAACAGACGTAGAGATCGTTCTGTCGTGATAGCTTAGAGGTCCGAACATTTGCCCGGATATTGGGAGACCCGGGTTCTATTCCCCGGCTGCGGCAGACTTTTTCTCTTTCATTTCTGCGTCAAAATTATACAGTTAAACTATTTGATTACATCTTATCTTATTTGACTATAGACAAAACGCTCTTCAAGAGTGGTCTGATAACTTTACTAGTGTACTTTCTTATGCTGCCGGATGGTGTGGTCTTACAATGAAAAATGATTTCCTACCCTTGCCCTGTGACATCAAACCGGAAATGAACCGAAAACAGAAACAAAAAACGCTATTTTTACAAGCGTATAAACCGAACCCGACAAATAAAGAACATTCTTAAGCTCATACGGAAATAGAAACCGAAAACCATTATTCATTCCGTTCCCAGTTGTGCACTTTGTAGCGTAATTAGGGGGACGTTTTACCGAATATTTGTAACTACGACTTGAAACGAAGTATTACTAGGTTTTATTTTAAAACTTGGAGTGATGTGAAGTATATATGAGAGAATCTAGAGACAATAAAACAAACTCTCGGACGGTAATATTACAATGGTCTGAGAGAAATAAAAATAGGTTTGAACCGGTTCGACGAGGGCAAAAGGTACTGAGGGCAAAGGGGAACTGAGACGAAGTTAGTTATTTATCTTTGAACAGGAACAGAAATCGGAACGAAACATTATACGGTCTAGTTCCTATGTTTTCCGATGCTTTCTTCACCAAGCCAAAATTCAGAATTAATGAAAAACGCCCACTTTATTGCAACACAATGGACACTCAGCGTATTAAATTTGTTATTATACAGTAATTCTAAAGTAGAACATATTTAGCGTTTAAACTAGATAGTTTATTAAATGCCAGTATTTTTGGACCATAAATTACTTTGGAAATGAAGCGGATTTTCAGGAAACCATCCGATCATCTTTACGTACAGATTTCAGAAAAGTAGTTTCAGCTCGAGAATATCTAATACGCCAAAGGAAGATGCATTCCATTACCACAGGGTAGGAAATACACGTACTTCACTTGCTGTCTCAGAAAAATATCCTTATTCATAGCTCTATATCAAAGCTTTCGATGCGGGGCGAAGAAAGCATCCTCTGGCTACGAGGGATGGGAGATGCATGAAGGGAACGCGAGGAAAGAAATTGAACGAGTGGGAGATGGCGCCTTTTTTCTTGCCTCAGGGTGTGGAAACTCAGGGGAATCGTTTAGATGCTCTATAAGCGGATCGGAAAGGAAATAGCTAATGCTCGGCAAACACGGACGGCCAGGGAAAAGGCGAACTAGGAGTGGAGGAAACAAATAGCTAAGGGTGAGAAAGATGGTAAGGACATCCCAAAATAAATCAAAAGACAGCAACATCAAAGGAAGATTTAATCTAAGGGCTTTGAATCGATTAGTCCGTCGTTTCGTGAAATTCACTTTATCTCGCATAAAANTTAATATCTACTTCTAAAATGGAAATCAGATTATGCAACTAAGTTTTTTGTGGATAGTTAATCAAATCCATGAATTGTAACGAAGAATCAGTGACGAAACTATGGTAATCCAGCGGAGACTCAAACGTCCGAATGTTCCTTTAACCATCACTGCATACCTAAAAGTCGATAAAACGTACAGAGAGTAGAGAAGAAGTAGTGGTAGAGCGTATTATGAATTATAAATCGCTTAGGGAACAGAATTTTAATAAATCTATAAAAATGTTAATTGAAAGTATCCAAGAGATAAGGACAACGTGGTACTATAACAAATCAGGAGTGGCTAGGAATACGTAACAGGGTGGAAGGGCGTACATATGGAGCGAGGTGGATGGAGGATAAAAGTTGGCCTCATCCCTTAATCCTCTACACCCATATATCAAATCCGTAACAGGATTTGCGTCCGCCGCCATTTTATGACGCAGCGGTCGACGCCTGCGCCCCCTCTCACTGTTTGCTCTCCGTAAAACAAACCCAAGGATTCCCGCAACCCTTTCCTTGTACTTCCCTTCTCCCCCATTACCATTCTAACTGCACAATCAAACAGACGTGCACGGCAAGTCCTTTTGCCGACGGCAGGTGCTGCCGCGGGCAAGTGTTTCCTTTGAAGGAAGGGCAAAGCTGAGGGGAAATCGGTCATAATTCTTGCCGGCGCGACTTAGGGGCTAGGATTAAGCGATCAACTCCCGCTCACCGCTAAGAGTAAAACAACAACATCTACCTTCAAACAGGAATATTTAGTTTCTTAAACCCTAAACAAATATCAATAACTTAGAGATATGTGGACTGATGTTTCAGCTGCAAACCTATCACTTGCGCCAAAAGTTTGGCAATTTTAAATATAGCATTTAAATAAAATACGCGATCGAAAGTTTTCTTCGAAGCATCAAGTATGCATTTATAACGACAGGTCCGCTTATATATTTTGTAAATTGAACTGGAAAACGAAAAATATTTCCCCCGTGAAAAGCCATCACAATCGTCTTACTGCGCTTCTAAAGCGGCTGTGGATATTTTGGGTTTAGTTTCAACATACGATAACTTCACAGAGGAAATGGAAAAGATAGATTAACCAAAGCTGTTCCCGTTATAAATTACAGAAAAGACTAAAGAAATATCAAGATCCTTCTAGTTACAAAAAATATTCCTTTATTCAGGTAGAAGAGCAGTAAACTTGATTCTCTGGACAGTGATTTCAGAGCTTAAAAATTCACGTATAATGTACTGCATTCAACCCCAGGAAGTTCACCCCGAAACATATATCTTAGGAAACGATATTAAGAAATGTCCTATTAAGTAGAAAGTTTTTGACATTTTAAATTTATTTAGGCTGACAGTTCGTTCAAAAATATATGAAAATGTCTCAGGTCTCGATAAAATCTGCAATCACGGAAGAGAAAGATCAGGCCTGATGATGGTTTAAATTTGCACCGAAACTATGGTCGCATAAATAAATTCTGTGGAAAGTAAACCTTTTATTTCTTCTTCAGTATTTGAAAAATAACATCATTTCAACTCACAGGTATCTGTTACTTACTCTAAGGAGAGAATAAACAGAGGTTTTAACCAGGATTCCTTCTAAGCAACGCGTCTGTTCGGCCGCCTAAGACTTGTCCAGGTGCCGCCCAACTAATTTTTCGGCCACTCGTTAGTTATTGAAAATGTTCAAAGTCTTTAAATTGGTTACATATATAATGAGAATACATGTATAATTTCATCATATGAAGAAAATTATAAAAATTGCAACTCAAAACTTTTGGCCATAGTGGCTCCGTAAACTGAGCACCTGTAGTCATTTTCTTTTCGTCAAAAGATGGAAAATATTAGAGGGAACTATGGTCATAATGCGTACGAACCTTTAATTTACTTTCCCTATTACCCTTACTTACATTATGTACATTAATCATGACAAAAAGAAAAATAATCGTTGGTATGCAATAGTAATATATAAAAAATAGATGATGATTAAAGGCAATAAATTGTTCACACCCCAGCGACAAATGTGTTTTACAGTACTGTGACAACGAGGGACTTCATCATCAGCTCCGCATTTTGCTAACGGTTGTCTTGATTTAAAACTGAGGATATATTGTGAATAGTTCCCGTTGAATACGAGTATATTGTAATGCCTTATATTAGATACCAAGTGAGTTAATGTTGGAATATTCCAACTGAGATTCTAAGTAGCGGAAAATTTCAACGAAAGATTTCCCTAAAATTAGCATAATTTGGGTTAGTGATTTTAAAATTAAAATAAAATATTTCTACATTACGACACTCTTCAGAGGCTAGACAAGATAAACATATTGAGTTAAGAATGAAAAGCAAACTTGCCGCAGATTGTCACAATCTTATCCAACTTACCGGTGCCATCTTCAGGACTTAATCCTGAATATGGCACCAGAGGAAGGTGCCGAAACACAGGTGGACTTCGAAGCAATGACGCGGCTGATAACCGAGAGAATTACCTGCAGGTATTTGGAAGTTATAATAACATGGTCACACTTTATCATGATCTCGTTTGAAAATGATCCGCAAGGAAGCAACTGGAAAATCATTATGAACGAATATTTAATCCGTGGACTACCAATGCAGCAGAAATATGTGAGGTAACTTATACCTATTCCACATAGTACATTCCACATAGTTTTAGAATTTTGCTCAAAGATTTCGTTGTTTGAGAAAAAGTTGTTACATAAAATAATGCATGAGAGTCTATTAAGTTTCAAATATTTAGGGATCAATTTAAAGGAAATTTCCTTTTATTAGAAAATGACAATATTCAAAATAATGATTTAGAAATTAATAAATAAGTATTACAGTAATGAATATGAATACATTACCGTCCATTACAATATCATTAAATTATCATCACGATTTTTCAGGGTTCCTGGTACCTGGTTTCCGTGGCGGTACCGGGACAATTGTAGATTAAGTATCCCGTGGAAATATACCAAGTTTCTCTCTCTTTGACGACGATTTTACACCTTCTACCTGCGACTCCTTCACCCACGTTACTTCCAAGTAACACCTTCCACCTACAACTTCATAATACAAGGGCAGTTGCGATACAGCTAACGATTAACCCACCCTAAAAGCAAATGCTTTTTCTTATTGCAACATTTTCATTTTTCTCGATCGTCCATACCCTTATTCCCATATTTACAGGCGTCCTGTAGAAAGGGACTATGCAAAACAGTTCCCGGGCGTATAAGGTTACACCCAGCGAGCGCCTCCGCAATAGAGACAATCGGACACATTTGCGCCCTACGGCCCAATCAGTCTCGCCCAGAACGACAGGGGACACGTGCCGCGGTTGTGAAGGGAAGTAAAGCGGGCCCCAATTGTCGCCTTGGACGTGCGACTTGCGGGAAGGAATAATTTGTACGCGGCCGCACATCGCCATGGTGTTTTAATTGCCATCTTTGCTGTCCATAGGGACGAAGCGTCATAATCATTCAACGCATGATGAGAGTGCGGTGATGATTGGTGGGCCAAGGGTAATAGAAGGGCGTGGGACTAAAATGCGGATGAGGAAGAAGAGCGCTCCATTGTAATCATGGGAAGAAGGTGCTCAGCTGGGAGGACGAAGATGAGTGATCGGCGAATCGGGAATTGAAAATTCACGTCGACACATTGCCCTGAACAGCTACGTACGCTAGGGGGAAATCGAGCATTATCTAAGAGAACATCATGTTCGCGTTTGATTGATTCAAATTTTCCCCTAAAAATCTGTATAAAGTTGTCAAAAAATGTTTAAAAAAATTAATTTCAGTTTCAAATCATTCGTCAATTCAATTTCTCTACAAAGTTTGGAACTCCTTATTGCTTCAAAAAATTCTAATTTTCGGGTAAATTACATTAGTCCTAAATTATAAATACGAGTAGCATCGTAATTAGATACCATTTAGAGTAAGATTGAGAGATTATCTATCTTTTCTTCGAAATTCGTTATATCTGTATACATTATTACAGTTCATAATTGAGAGCATTGAATCATTATTTTAGTATCATCAGGCTATCCCCTGCAAATCTAGTCGTTCGTGGTTTCTCGTACTAAAATTTCACCTATCAAATTTGGGAAACATATATCATGGTTTAAATTTAGAACGGCAGAAAATGAGTTTCAAAACGAAATAATATCATAATTGCTAATAACGGTTAAGCTCGCGTGACCTAAGCTTGAGTATTTTTTATAAATATAACAGAAAATTCAGATATTATTGGTACTTGATTATGTTACATGACAGAAAAATGTCTAAGAATTGAACGTTATTTAAATTGATATTTTGAGCAAATAAAGAAAATTTGAATCGTTCCTTTACATAAGTCAACCAGCATCGTCAACCCAACCCGGTCTCTACCGCCAACTTGCGTGCGTTTAAAGTTTAATAGTGGACGGTGTTTCCTAGATGATACAATGGACAACCATGGCCGAAAATGAGTAGAAATTCATGATCAGGAAATTCAAATGCACTTCGAAAGGACGATGATGAAAAATGTAGCTCGTAGTGTGTGTGCTTCTATTGGATGCTTTTAAATAAAAGGGTGGTGTCTCAATGTATTAACACACTTTTTTTCTTACTGTTATGTTGTACTTACTTTTGCAATGTAATTCTTTAGAGGTAAATGATTCTGAAAATTTCGTATTTTACTTGACGTAAACAACAATTCTCAAATCCACGCTTGGCTATGTTACGAAAACGCGAAGCGTCATTAAACAATATTCTTTTTTTTAATCCCTTTTAACGTGATTACTTCCATAACCTCTGAATTAAGGATATCGGTGGGCGGTAGGAAATTTATTCCATACAACAGTGGACGGTAGATTGGCTGGTTTGCACGATTTTAGAATCAAAGGCACTTCTTGGCTGCCGTTTGCTATTATTAGTTAAAGAATAAAAACTTGAAAATGATCAAAATACTGGAATAGGAGGAACAGGAGCAAAAAATGAAAAATCGATATGATCAGGCGTTACTTGGTGGAAAGCCATACTAAATGAAATTAAAATCCTTCGTAATTTTCNGTGCAGGATTAGACATGAATTTGGTCCCTAAAAAGTAGTATCCACATAAAAATCGATTTCCAAAATTCAGCCTTAAAAAATGAACTGAAATACTTGAATATTATTTGGGTATATGTAATCTTACTGGTATAAGTTATTCTCAAACGGTCGGTTCGAGACCATTTTCAAGAAAAATAATACGTCTTAAAATCAAGCTTATCATATTATTCTATGATATTATTTTCATCTGGATTTTTATGTATCCAGTATTGAGCCTGGAAGCTGGTTTGCACTTCAAACCCTATACTACTGGCAAACAAAACTTTGGGGATGAGGTTTATTAGGTAAGAATGGAGGTATTTTACTCTTGTTGCCCTCCGTGTGCTAAAATACTTCTTCTGGAACAACTCCACGTAAATTTCTGCAGCACCAGGACTATAAGAATACTCATTAAGAATTTAGTAACGAATTAAAATTTAACTTTGAAGAGAGTGAATGGGAGCGATAAATGTATTAATTGAATTTATTTGTCATATTAATTTTCTTCCAGATTGGACTTAAAAAGGGTATATTCTATGTACTTTACCCTAAATAATCGAAAATTTGTTTGTCTTAGGGAAATGTTTGCTGCATTTTAAATAACTTTTTCTTTATAAAACGGTACTTCAGTATTGCTATGACGATCTAACATTGAATTCAGTGTAGAGAAAAGAAGGTGGCCTTAGTTTGGATACTTTAGATCATGATGGTTAAAATAATTCCTTGATAAATAGTTTGAAATAAATTTGTGATTTGTGTGAATATTTAGTGGCTTTTGGCTCAATGATATCTATTGAGCTAAAATCTGTGGAGTACATTTTAACTTTTGATCCCCTCGAATTCGCACCTGCGTGTCTTGTAATACCGTGTAATGTTATACTCTTTATCTCTCTTTGTGATTATTTTGCGCTTTTTATTGAAAGATAGTAGAGGCTTTAGTCAATTCCAAAGAATTTCGAATGATTAGGTAACTACATTTACTCTGCAAGGACTTCATCAACTCACTTTTCAACCCGATGAGTTTTAAATAATTTGATTTAAATAATTAAAATTTACCACTAATGTTTTCGGTAGTGGTAGTATTTCTTGAAATGCTTCGACAGCTGAGGTCCTTTCACACATATGGGCCTCCATCGGAAATCAAACCCGGGACAGCTTCCACCAAAGTCGCTACCCAATTTGTTATCCGGAAGCCTGCATATTCGGTAGCCGCGAATACTTTTACCTCACGCGACACACAAACATCAGAAACAGTAATGTGTGTTGAGCGATAAGCCATTCGCGTGCTGCTAGGGTATCTAGAAAAAGTGAAATTCCTGGAAATATAGCACGGTGCTCCTCGATGTAAGAGAGAGAAAGATGAAGGTCAAATTCAAAGAAGGGAACCCGATGCTATTGATAGCCAACCGATACGCAAAAGAAGGCGTTTCTTCTCCCTATCGGGTCCTTCCTCCTAACCGCACTTCTCCCTCTCTGAAATATACATGTGCAGACATGGGCGAAAGACGTAACCCCAGCGCGGAGCCTGAGGCTGAATAATTGATGGGAGTTGACGATATGCATTCATATCTCCCGAAATGGATATGCGATCGCAGGACACGCGAGGCTTCCTTCAGGAAAAAAGCGACATGTAAAGGTAGGGGAATAGGCGTTGAAGATAAAGAGTCTCCAAGCCTACAAGTACGGAATATTGCAGACTTTTACCTTCTCCTGAGAGTTGACAAGTGAAGGTCGAAGGTGTGGTGGTTTTCGCCGTCCGAAATATCTCGATCCATATCCATTTCTCCCGCGCTGTCCATTTCTAGAAAAGGATGAAAATTTTAATGATGAAATGGGTGAATTGATGAGAAATAATCTGATTCACATATATTTCTATATACAAAGTTCTCAGCCCAGAGGTCAGTACGAACGTAAAACTCATTTAGCTCCCAAGATCCCAGAGGAATAATTGAGACGGGTAACATGCGGTCTTCAGGCCAAAAGTACCATTTTCGGTTGTACAAAGCGGGCTTTTTAGTCACTTTGTGAGATAAATTCCCGTATTTGAATAATTTGTTTCTCAGTCTTGGTAATGCCGCCAAATATAAAATAGAAAATATCCTCTTTAACTCACTCAGCGAATAAATTCATTTTCTCAAATAAAATTTCACTTTTTTCTCTTTCATTTCTGCGTGTAAACTCAAGCATGTGTACCATGCGTTTTTCATTGCTTATCTACTTCGCCGACTCCGGCCTACTGGAAGTCAGCTATGATGGTGAGGCGGCACCTTCGACGTCCCACGGGTGCGAAGGAGGGATGCCATCTTAGATGGATCCTCCGCAGTACAACGTGTCCCATCATAGCATCAAAGAAACAGACGTAGAGATCGTTCTGTCGTGATAGCTTAGAGGTCCGAACATTTGCCCGGATATTGGGAGACCCGGGTTCTATTCCCCGGCTGCGGCAGACTTTTTCTCTTTCATTTCTGCGTCAAAATTATACAGTTAAACTATTTGATTACATCTTATCTTATTTGACTATAGACAAAACGCTCTTCAAGAGTGGTCTGATAACTTTACTAGTGTACTTTCTTATGCTGCCGGATGGTGTGGTCTTACAATGAAAAATGATTTCCTACCCTTGCCCTGTGACATCAAACCGGAAATGAACCGAAAACAGAAACAAAAAACGCTATTTTTACAAGCGTATAAACCGAACCCGACAAATAAAGAACATTCTTAAGCTCATACGGAAATAGAAACCGAAAACCATTATTCATTCCGTTCCCAGTTGTGCACTTTGTAGCGTAATTAGGGGGACGTTTTACCGAATATTTGTAACTACGACTTGAAACGAAGTATTACTAGGTTTTATTTTAAAACTTGGAGTGATGTGGTGTGTATGAGAGAAGCTAGAGACAATAAAACAAACTCTCGGACGGGCATAATATTACAATGGTCTGAGAGAAATAAAAATAGGTTTGAACCGGTTCGACGAGGGCAAAAGGTACTGAGGGCAAAGGGGAACTGAGACGAAGTTAGTTATTTATCTTTGAACAGGAACAGAAATCGGAACGAAACATTATACGGTCTAGTTCCTATGTTTTCCGATGCTTTCTTCACCAAGCCAAAATTCAGAATTAATGAAAAACGTCCACTTTATTGCAACACAATGGACACTCAGCGTATTAAATTTGTTATTATTCAGTAATTCTAAAGTAGAACATATTTAGCGTTTAAACTAGATAGTTTATTAAATGCCAGTATTTTTGGACCATAAATTACTTTGGAAATGAAGCGGATTTTCAGGAAACCATCCGATCATCTTTACGTACAGATTTCAGAAAAGTAGTTTCAGCTCGAGAATATCTAATACGCCAAAGGAAGATGCATTCCATTACCACAGGGTAGGAAATACACGTACTTCACTTGCTGTCTCAGAAAAATATCCTTATTCATAGCTCTATATCAAAGCTTTCGATGCGGGGCGAAGAAAGCATCCTCTGGCTACGAGGGATGGGAGATGCATGAAGGGAACGCGAGGAAAGAAATTGAACGAGTGGGAGATGGCGCCTTTTTTCTTGCCTCAGGGTGTGGAAGCTCAGGGGAATCGTTTAGATGCTCTATAAGCGGATCGGAAAGGAAATAGCTAATGCTCGGCAAACACGGACTGCCAGGGAAAAGGCAAACTAGGAGTGGAGGAAACAAATAGCTAAGGGTGAGAAAGATGGTAAGGACATCCCAAAATAAATCAAAAGACAGCAACATCAAAGGAAGATTTAATCTAAGGGCTTTGAATCGATTAGTCCGTCGTTTCGTGAAATTCACTTTATCTCGCATAAAAATAGATAGTAATTTTTGAGTCACGTTCACAAATATTCGAATTGCATGTATGAAAAGAGGAAAATTAGAAAGAAGTGACATATTTTTCTTTTTATATTTTAGTTGCAAATTGATGGGTTATGTATATGATTTTTTATAAGTGTGGTAAGTCGTTCCTTTAGTTTAGTGGGGTTGTTATGATTGCAATGATAATGCTAATGGGTGATTGTGGTTGTATTTACCATAAATTCTATCTTTATCTGGACTTTCTATAGACTATGGTAGGCTACGGTATAACCTAGTGAATCATGTGCAGGAATACAAAAGGTAATGAATAAATATTAATTGAAATTTTGGATGTAAATTTAACAGATTACAGTCGCGGAAGTGTTTGTGTAAAAAGTAAATGGTATCTATAGTAAAATAAGTATAATTAAGTAAAGTAAAAAGAATATCCTAAAATAAGGAACTATTCTTCTCGAGAGAGATACTTTTAAGGCGTGCGGCATTGAAGAATAAACAGCGTAAATATTTTTATAGTTTTAATGAATATTCTTCTGGCGCATGCGTTTTGACATTTTATTTTTCGCTCTATTTCAATATCGGAATAATACTATATAATATTACTAA
>KZ308427.1:775367-845110 GCA_000376725.2 Ladona fulva | reverse complement strand
ACAAAATCCACTACTTCGGCCTCGACTTTGTGGTAGCTATTCATGATGAAAAGAATAAGAAACACTTATACACGTTACCACAGGATAATTTAATGAAACGACCTAGGTTTCGACGCGTCGCGTCATCGTCAGGACGCGACGCGTCGAAACCTAGGTCGTTTCATTAAATTATCCTGTGATAACGTGTATAAGTGTTTCTTATTCTTTTCATCATGAATAGCTACCACAAAGTCGAGGCCGAAGTAGTGGACTTTGTAGTTTTACAATCTTATTGAAGGGTCTATGGTGGCCTTTTTCATCAAAAGAATCAAAAAAAGCAAGGAAACAACTGATAAATTCATCCGAAGTAAGACCTTAAGATGTGTGGCAACCTGTTAGGGAACAGTTATCTCGATGCTATCTAGCTTTCATTACTAACTTATCTTTGGGCAAACATTTCAACGTTTTTGGTGGCAACAATTCTTTCAAACCGCAGCCTTTGTTAGTGTTTCAGTAATTCTCTTTCCTGTTTCTCCTCAGATGTAGACAGCATCCGCGTTTATTAAGTCTGTGTAACGCCCCGATAGTTCACGCAATCTTTTATTATTCCTATCCTATATTACCTATGATATAATGATCAAGAAAGAACTCAGACATCTCACTATGTACCACGTTATTTAGTATCTCGTCATTTTATATGTACGTACAGAACAGTCTCATATGCTCAAAAATTTGTTCGATGTGCTAATACAACTTTACGATGTTCAAGAATTGACGCCGCTGCGTCCTGTCGTAGTTGCCTCGCTTACAGTCTGAAACCGGCCCTGACCGAAGTAATCGAAACTCGCTAACGACCGAAGAGTTCGACCAATACATACACAAATACACGACAAATAATTGACGAGGAGGGATAAAACATTCACCCCTAAGGCCACAGAAGAAAAACAGGGCGGTAAGCGTCGTAACGGCACCATCTTTTTATTACGGTCCTCCCCATATTATTTTATTTAAGGTGAATTTCTTGGAGAGGCACTGGGCGGCCAGTACGTACACCGAGGGAAAAGAAAGGTTATGCTCTGGCGTTATGACCCAATATATTAAGTATTCATTTTTATACCCGGTTTGGGGTTGAAAGAATCCACGCAGGGAGAGCTCATCGAAGGACCATTTGTATTCTTTGCCGAAGCCGGAATCTTCGGCTCGTTCGGGAAAGGATCGCAAAAGAACTGGGAGAAGGAAGACAGAGGTATCCTGCGAGGGATGAGGGATTTACACCTTTACCAAAAGCCACACGGACCTCTATATCCTGCACTGATTTTTCCAAGAAACTTTTACGCCTGCTGCAAAGGCCGCCGAACACGCCCACGAGGGCAGTGCGCTATTAATGATTCAATGCGCAAAGGGATAAGAATCCTAGATTGTGTGACGAGGGATGCAACAGAGAGTATAAATCCGATTGAGACCTACGGGAACGACTTCCTTTACGCTGGTGTTTATTTTATCTCGGAGACGTGTTTCTATTTTTTTTATTTTATTCACATCAGAGACACTTTTTCGGCATCGAAACCTCCATACTTTCTTTTTCCATGAAGATCACGTTACACTTGACCAATAATTGGTGAGACAAACAAAAATACATAAGAATAAATGTAAATGGTAAATTAAAAAGAGAGACTCCAAATAACAACAGAAACATACTTTAGCAAATGTATGATGCTTTAAGAACATTGTTCATATCAAAATTATTGGGTGAATACCCGGAGAGTAGGCAGTTTCAGGATGCTGACGTTTGCTATTGATCTCCTGGCAGTTACTTACAATAAGATTACTCAAATGGAGAATTGGAAATCGTTATTTAAAAGGCGGAGGGATGGAGGGAGGGGTATGCTACATATGTATGTGAATAGGCAGATTACTGGGTATCAAACCACTCGCACTGTTGTAGAAAGTACGAATAAATAATGTTATTCTAAGGCGGAGGGGTTGGGGAAGGAACTTTCCCCTAAAAACAGAGAGCACATTTATGTTCCACAAAATTTTTCCATAACTTCGCCAGGGAGATAATATGTAAGGTAAATGAAATACATATAAATTAAAGGAAAACTGGACGTGAAAATGGCGAAAACGACTGGGGTTCGAGCTTAGATCTTTCCCTTTCTGGGGCGGTAACTACAACCAATTATATAACTATATATTATAGCTACTGCGCAAAGCTGTCTCACTGATTTTTTTCTGGGTGGTTAAAGTATACACTCGAGAAGTGGAAGGCATGGGTCTGACTCGCTTCAAACTTTTTCATCTTCGTTTATCCCGTTATTATCCATACAAGACAATATAGGAAGTTAAAATCATATTTTTGTTCTTCGTATAAATAATCGCGATGTACTTAAAGTAACATCTTGCGCACCTTGAACGGCTTCTTTGATCCAAATCATAACATATCAATCCATTCTAATACATAAATCTACGAAGAATTCCAGAATATACGTATTAGACAATTCCTTGTAAAATCGATTTAATAATTAATCCAATGTTTAAAATTAACTCTATCGGAGAAAGCAAGATATACGAAGATTTTTCCGGGAGATATAAATTGACCCAATACAAATATTTGTTAAACTTATATTTTAAGTTTAATTTACGCTGCAGTTACGATTGCATCAAATTAAATGTAATTGTGGCCTCAAAGATTATTTAGAAGGTACCAATGTCCTGCCACATTGAAATGAGGAAAACCAAATATAATTTCCAATAATTACCCAAAAAACAGAGTTCTATTTTTCTGTCAATATTTCTGAAGATTCGTCGCTAAAATTGACCCATAACTCGAACTTAGCCGAAAACCAGCTAATATTGCATATATTTTAACTAAATTTAAAACGATCACTATTAAATATAAGTTTAAAACATGCTGCGTAAATTAATTTTTTCTCAATACGTAATTTTAAAATTCTCCGCGAATATATTTCTTGATGCAGATATATTGTTTGAGAATTCCTCAGAATATAATATCGCAACGTTTGCGTCGACATCTTAAGCTATCTCACAAAATTAAGAAAAGTCAGCTTTCACTTGTTCTTTTACATTTTAGCATCAATGAAGTATTCTACATTTACAGTCTATTTTAAATAACTAAGAATTTATTCTAATTATTTTTACTTATATACATTAATTTTATATATGAAAAGTAGATGTCAATATTAGGTTCATTCGAATCGATGAAATTAAATTTCATCTCCTTCCGCAGATGTTAGGTTTTCTGAAATGCTACTTTTCTTCTCTGACCAACTTTTATAAAATGATTCCTGTACTGGCAATATCCTACGTAGCTGATCTGATCAATCAAATACGCTTCAGCGTATTATACTCCTTGAAATTTCAAATAGCAAAATTAAAACGACTGTAATCATAGATGTAATATACATGGAGTCTTACAAGTTAGAGTGAACGATCAATAAGCAACGAAAGGAAAAATGTGCATTGGTATTACCGCAACAGTCGGACTCCATAACGTCAGTCAAAGCGAATGAAATATGATGTTACTATTAACTAATTAAGTGGCATAATTATATCTGGACCGTAAAACGCTTCTCATCACAAGGTATTACCAAGGTGAAGGTATAAAACACAGCAAGAAATTATATTTTAAGGGGTATCCAAAAAGTAAGTTTCCCTGCGCTAGAAAAAAATCAAACCTCTTTTTAAAAATTAAAACAACTACTCTTTCATTTATTTCAATCCTTTCTTTATTTTTCCACGTAATCCCCTTCTTTTTCAACGCATTTTTTGTACCTCGGTAGCAACTTCTTTAAACCGGTGTCACACCATTCAACCGCCAAATTCCTCGCCCAACAATCCATTTCATTTTTCAAGTCTTCATCATTTGGAAATCGCCAGTCTCGTATTTTCAGAATGATTAATATCGGAAACGGTAATCGAACTACAGTAAAATAGGAATGAAATTGTGAAAATAAATCAGTCGATCTCCGTAGAAGAGTTTTATACCTTAAAAACAGTTTCAAAATATACTTTTCAAAATATTTCCTTTTTCACCGATCACGAATTTACCTTCAAGTGCACCCACTTAAAAACTGTCGAGTAATTAATACAGCAACAGGCAATCGAATTATCTCCAAAATTTAGGAAATTCAATAAGTCTAATCACAATCCCTACAAAGTAATCAAGCAAAATGTAACATCGATCAAATATCGCATCACCACCATAAAGAAATATTTGAAAAATTAGAAATCTAAAACGACTAATTTCCCGAGGATTTGTTTTTCATATCTTTAAAAACTTGAGGAAGAGGAGAAAATTGGAGAATTAAGTTAAATTGAAAAATTTGGCTACAAACGATATTAATAATTTCAAATTCATACAGCGAAAAATCTTGTTAAGAATTAGTGATCGGCGAATCGGGAATGGAAAAGCTGCGTGGAAATCGGTCATAATTCTTGCCGGCGCGACTTAGGGCTAGGATTAAGCGATCAACTCCCGCTCACCGCTAAGAGTAAAACAACAACATCTACCTTCAAACAGGAATATTTAGTTTCTTAAACCCTAAACAAATATCAATAACTTAGAGATATGTGGACTGATGTTTCAGCTGCAAACCTATCACTTGCGCCAAAAGTTTGGCAATTTTAAATATAGCATTTAAATAAAATACGCGATCGAAAGTTTTCTTCGAAGCATCAAGTATGCATTTATAACGACAGGTCCGCTTATATATTTTGTAAATTGAACTGGAAAACGAAAAATATTTCCCCCGTGAAAAGCCATCACAATCGTCTTACTGCGCTTCTAAAGCGGCTGTGGATATTTTGGGTTTAGTTTCAACATACGATAACTTCACAGAGGAAATGGAAAAGATAGATTAACCAAAGCTGTTCCCGTTATAAATTACAGAAAAGACTAAAGAAATATCAAGATCCTTCTAGTTACAAAAAATATTCCTTTATTCAGGTAGAAGAGCAGTAAACTTGATTCTCTGGACAGTGATTTCAGAGCTTAAAAATTCACGTATAATGTACTGCATTCAACCCCAGGAAGTTCACCCCGAAACATATATCTTAGGAAACGATATTAAGAAATGTCCTATTAAGTAGAAAGTTTTTGACATTTTAAATTTATTTAGGCTGACAGTTCGTTCAAAAATATATGAAAATGTCTCAGGTCTCGATAAAATCTGCAATCACGGAAGAGAAAGATCAGGCCTGATGATGGTTTAAATTTGCACCGAAACTATGGTCGCATAAATAAATTCTGTGGAAAGTAAACCTTTTATTTCTTCTTCAGTATTTGAAAAATAACATCATTTCAACTCACAGGTATCTGTTACTTACTCTAAGGAGAGAATAAACAGAGGTTTTAACCAGGATTCCTTCTAAGCAACGCGTCTGTTCGGCCGCCTAAGACTTGTCCAGGTGCCGCCCAACTAATTTTTCGGCCACTCGTTAGTTATTGAAAATGTTCAAAGTCTTTAAATTGGTTACATATATAATGAGAATACATGTATAATTTCATCATATGAAGAAAATTATAAAAATTGCAACTCAAAACTTTTGGCCATAGTGGCTCCGTAAACTGAGCACCTGTAGTCATTTTCTTTTCGTCAAAAGATGGAAAATATTAGAGGGAACTATGGTCATAATGCGTACGAACCTTTAATTTACTTTCCCTATTACCCTTACTTACATTATGTACATTAATCATGACAAAAAGAAAAATAATCGTTGGTATGCAATAGTAATATATAAAAAATAGATGATGATTAAAGGCAATAAATTGTTCACACCCCAGCGACAAATGTGTTTTACAGTACTGTGACAACGAGGGACTTCATCATCAGCTCCGCATTTTGCTAACGGTTGTCTTGATTTAAAACTGAGGATATATTGTGAATAGTTCCCGTTGAATACGAGTATATTGTAATGCCTTATATTAGATACCAAGTGAGTTAATGTTGGAATATTCCAACTGAGATTCTAAGTAGCGGAAAATTTCAACGAAAGATTTCCCTAAAATTAGCATAATTTGGGTTAGTGATTTTAAAATTAAAATAAAATATTTCTACATTACGACACTCTTCAGAGGCTAGACAAGATAAACATATTGAGTTAAGAATGAAAAGCAAACTTGCCGCAGATTGTCACAATCTTATCCAACTTACCGGTGCCATCTTCAGGACTTAATCCTGAATATGGCACCAGAGGAAGGTGCCGAAACACAGGTGGACTTCGAAGCAATGACGCGGCTGATAACCGAGAGAATTACCTGCAGGTATTTGGAAGTTATAATAACATGGTCACACTTTATCATGATCTCGTTTGAAAATGATCCGCAAGGAAGCAACTGGAAAATCATTATGAACGAATATTTAATCCGTGGACTACCAATGCAGCAGAAATATGTGAGGTAACTTATACCTATTCCACATAGTACATTCCACATAGTTTTAGAATTTTGCTCAAAGATTTCGTTGTTTGAGAAAAAGTTGTTACANATAATTATAAAATCTTTGGTAAAATTGATTCTTGAAAGTGAAAATAAAGCGAGGAAGTATGCCTATTTTCATATACAAATATAAAAAATTAATGTTAAAAACCTTCAAACCCCTAACTCCGTGTTGAATGGAGCATCATCTAATCACAGAAAATATAGATTTCATCGATATTAATGAATTTTACCGGGGCGATGACAAGATTCGACGAATATTGCATCAAATGCATTCTCTCGGAGCAAGTAAGACAACTACAGATTTTCGATTAATAGCCCTCTTCAACAGGTGAATCCCAACTATAGCCAAAAATACATGAAAAAGTATGGAATTACTCACCTTTATCCTTTTCCTACAGACCACAGCTTCCGGATGACCTCCGAAGTTGGTCCCCAAAGCGCAACAGCACAGGCAGAAATGATCCAGATGGGATGCTGCACCCTCGGCCTTCCAGCCTACGGCGACCCCTGCATCCTGACCAAGATCCTCCAGAATTTCTTCCCACCCCACCACCCTCCCTTTATTCGTAACATTCTCATCCCCCAGTCGAGATGACATCTCCCCCTCCCACTCATCAACGAGAACACGCCCACTCCAGCATCGGTTGACCAATGAGATCTCTCAGCTCAGCCACCGTCCCTTCCCTGAAACAATCCCCTCTGAACCCCTTTCCTTCCCTCGCCTTCGGAGATCCATCTCCGCGGTGGAGGTGGGCGTGGCCACGCTGTCGTCTAGGTAACGGGAAAGATGCTGCGGGGGTAAGGGGGAGAGGATTTTGCGACTGCCTCGATTTTATTCGTCCCGAGGGGAGATCGTTGAATGGAATATGGCGCCTAAGTAGCGCCCTACCCTTTTTGCGGCTTCCAACCAATCAATGGTAGCGCTGAATTATTAAAAAATTCGGATATTTATGGAATTGATGTCTCTGAGAGAATAAACTTTACGTTCATTATCATTTATTACGTTTAATTAACCTTGCGTGAATGTAGGAATAAAATCGTATATGTCCATATACAGCTATATGTTTTGAATACGTTGAGAATTGAAACATACAAGGATAAGGAAGATTTAAAAAATATTGCTATTTAAAGTGTGTAGTATTGGTCTACACATTAAAATTCAAAAATAAAGAGAGGGTAGTTCAATGGATGGATGAATGGAAAATTTAGCCAGAAAGTGGAAGACTTGGGTTCAAGTCATAGTTTTCTAGTTTTTTTCACTTCTTTACGTCAGAGGTTATTCGTGTGTGAGGTTATTCGTGTGTGACTGTAAAACATTTATGGCTAAATATTTTATACATTATACTGTATGTTATGTGATGTATTAATATGATTGTGTGAGAGGTTTTTATCATAGAATTACAACCACATGGAGTAATTTATTCTGTAAGGCATGCTAATAATAATATTTGTACTGTGTGATTGACGTGACGTCGCTAACTGTTGTTAAATGAATGAAGAAGTTATCGTATAAAATACGAGAAAGAATGCATTCAAATTTTATTGATTTTTTGCAAAGACATCGACTAAACACTTATGACTCGGTCACTCATCGTGAAGCGGATGAATAAAAGAAAATTATTGATTGAATCTACATCGAGGAAGCTGCCGTTTCATATACGACCATTGAACTCGGATCGTGAAATATTGAAACATTTTGAGTTTGTAAATCCTTATCTAGATAACTGAGAAACTAGTGATGTACGTACTATGCCGATGCAACGGTCGATATTTAGATAAGATATTCATGCATGCATACCAACGTTAACGTAACGCACTTTCATAAGAAGTCCTCCAGCTTACAACCCTAAAATTCTGGCTGTATTCGTTTTCTTTTGAAATGCACGAGACTACGTTTCATATATGTGATGTTAATTCTTTCTCCTCTTTCTAAGGGCTAAATAAATGTGATTAAGGCTAAGCTTATCCTCTTAAATAACAAATGTCTCATCGAGGCTCGTATCCACAAAATCAACAGTAAAGATTAGTTTTCCTCCGACGGCCAGAGTCTATTAAGGTGAACCATTCCATTCTTTTTTGTCGATATCTTTATTGCAAAAAAATTCTCCAGATGAAAAGGCAACTGCAACAACAAAAAAAATGTCGAAAATAAAATCTGATGTGGTGGAGCTCAACTTTGCAGAAAGGTGCAATCAAGAAATAACTGTAATTTCCACAGAATATATGTTTATTGCGACTAATTTTGTCTTAATGTTTAGACATCTTCCAGCAAGCTGAATGTGACTAAAAAAGTCACAATAAGCATATACTCTGTGGAAACTACAAGGTTTTTTCTTCTTTGATATCGAGTATTACTTCCTCCGGCTCATGAAAATCTGCTGCTGTTTGATAACTGATCTTTTTATTAGCACATGGAATGGGTGAATCCAAATTTTGTATGTTCTACAGATTTTTACTTACGACCTGTTACTAATGACGACCGGTATTAAGGCAAGATATTTGTGCAGAAGTATTTGAGGAAAAGACATGAGGAGCTGAGGAAGTAAGGTGATTTGTGACTGAAGAATTATATTTTCCGTAATATTCGTATAATAATAATAATAATGTATACTAACATTCCGGTGTAATGACCAACTAAATCCTTACAATGGTAAGGACGACCAAAGGAAGTCGCTTCGTCTTCATGTAATTTCTCTCTACTTAAGCAACCTCTCTCAATTATTAATTAAATCAATCTGGCATTGAACTAATTAATGCTGCTCAAAGATGATATATTACGCTGTCTTGTTCCAACAAATCAAATATTCGCGTGGGCTCCCTTTCACAATGGCAATGTGGCGGTGAATATAAGCTCTAAAGGAGCGATGAACAAAATATGGAAATCCCAAAAATAGAAATACTTGAAAATTTTAAGTGAAATGGATAAATGTGGAAGTGCTACTTCAGAAATTGACTCTTTGACGGATGTTATACATTCACATAAATTCGTTACTTCAAATAAAATCGAGATATCAGAAAATCATGAGGAGAAAGCGATTTTAGTAGTAGGTCTTCTATCTAACGGTACGTTCATATGTCCCCCTACTTGACGCCCTTTCATTTACCAGTAGATAAATTATCTCGCGTGTTTTGTCATGCAATAACTTTTGCCTTTGTCTCCCCCTCTCTCTCTCCCTTGTGTCCAACCCTCAATCACTTTCTTTGGCGGTTATTCTCCTCTCAGTATTTGAGCAAAGGAATCCACACCAAATATTTTACTAATATTTTCCTAATTTTCTTATCAAAGCCTTTCGTCATCATTTCCCTTCGTATCGTGAAAGCTTTCTTGGTAACTGTTATTCTTCTTCTAACATCCTCTGTGCTCCTTCCATTCCAAAAAAGAACAATACCTAAGTAACGGAAGTGGTCCATTTGTACCATTTCCATGATTGTTAACTTTGCTTTACTTTCTTTCGTTAACTTCGTTATTTAATTTAATTTTCATCTCAAACTCCCTTGTTTTGTCATTTAGTGCATCTACTAAATTCTCAAACCCCTTTCAGAATCACATACCCTGATATATGCGATATTTGTTATCTGCATATTTTACTGACTTTACTACTTTCCACGAAAAGTGACCTCTTGGCCTTAGACTACCAACACATCTCATCTGAACTACAACTAATACCCTTGGAGACAAGACGTGACCACTTAAGCATCATTTTTCTTTACAAAATTCTGAATAATATGATTGATTCTTGTGAAATAACAGACATGCTAAGCTTTCGTGTTCCTCAAAAGAACACAAGGAATAACTTAATATTTATAACCAAGCATTCAAAAAGGAATTATTCTCACAATTCACCTATACTTAAAGCAATGAGAAACTGTAATATACTGTGTGATAAAATTGATATCCATAATGTTAGCCTTGAAGCACTAAAAAGAAAATTGAGAGTTTGTGATATCAGTTGATGTGTTATTCTCTTACACATTATGTTTCTTATGGGTAAGATAACTCTGATGGTGCTGACTGTGATTTAAACTTGTAGTTATCTATTTTACATACATATTATAATTTCTTAAATTTTTATTCCCATTATTTTTTTTATATACTTTATATGATTGTATATTTACATTCTATAAAATAATAGTGTGTGTATTATATACATAATTGCTTTGTAACAATTTTATTTTTGTCAATAGCTTTTTATATTCAATTTAAAATGGTATCATTGTCAATTGATGATTATTTTGTATAAAACTACTAATTTTTGGAGTTTTATCAGACTTTCTTTATTATTTTTTTACTTAGTTTTTTATTATTTATCTAGTTTCATATGTTAATTTATGCTTATATTCTACTAAATTAGATCCGTTTCAATTTATCTTTTTATAATACCTTATATTATATTATCATTTGCAAAATTATCTGTTTTACAACTAATGTTACTTCTGTATTATTATTTTTATCTGTCTTTTGCTTTCTTTTTCAATGTTTATGTACATACTTTATTAGTAATTTTTGTATGTAGTATTGTATTTTTTTGTAAATGGGGTAAAACCCGTAATAAACATTATTATTATTATATCCCTAGTTCTGGCACGATAGCTCAATTGGCTAGATAGCCACCCGGAAAGTGGAATATCCGGGTTCGAGTCCCGGAATTGAAAATTTCAAATTATTCCTCCAATATCATCGTTGATCAATGACTTGAAAATTATTCATTATCTTTATAAGCTGAAGCTTCTTTTTCCAAGGACTCCTTTTCGATAACTCTCGCTAAACTTCCTACGTCTTCACGTCCATAGGATCCGTTCTCCTTGGTTGCCTATAGACTCTTCCGTGGCGCTTTCTCTATAGTTTGTCCCACTCCTCCCCTTTCAACATTCCCTCCTCCCCGAAACCCATCTCACCCCATACACTCGGAAGGATGGCTCCCCTTCCTCCCCGTACCAGGTCCCAACTCACACAGTTGAAAGGAAGAGGGTATTCCCGAAAAAAAATATAGAGAATGGGTGGAGGGAGAGAGGAAAGAATAGGACGGATGCGGGGGGGGGCGTGGAAAGAGAATCAAAAACAATCGATATAAAGTAATGTTCGAACGAAATGATAATAAAGGGTTGAGAGTATGGGAGGGAGGATGGACAGTTGGATTATTCGTAGTGATTTGAAATCAAAATAAATACGGCAGGGGAGGAGTAGCATCATACGATTGCAAATTTTTTACGAAACATCGCATTATTTTCAATGAGATCAACTTTTTAATGATTTGGCATTTGGATGGGCATAGAATAGTGTGCTGAAGCACGAAAAACAAAAGAATTCCGATTGACTATTTTTTTCGAGAAATCATGGCTCGTGACGTCGAGAACGGAAAAGATGGAGAGAAACGTCTTCCGTAACAAAGTTCGCTGTATTTTTCCGTAAAAGATAGACTACGCAGTGTTTCATCATACGGAGGCTAAAAATAAGATAAAATACATCAAATAGAGCCATTACTGATAATAGCGGCAGTTTGCAAAATGGACAAAATTACAGATTACTTTTTCAGGATTCGAAGCAGACAGCAATTTCGGAAAAAATGACTTATGAAAGACGCTTCGTGCGAACAAAAATTTCCGAGGAATTTCGTTCGAAATTTTTAGCGATGCACGGTATTAACAAAGCAAATAATGTGGAAATACATAGTTTTACAAGATTTTTGTTAACTAAAAAACCTCGATGATTACGAAACATTTTCTCAATTAATATATTAGTAATAATAATACTGGGACGATCCTCGCGAAAGATTTATTAAACCAACTACGACAACATACAATAACATAGGACTTGAAGAAAGAATTTCTACTCATATTACTGGAAAAAATTTCATCCACTCAAACTTAGTGATTAAGAAACGCTTCGAAAGAGTTTCCAGTGTTCGCTGAAAACAAAGGGGCATAAATTCATTGACCATGTTAAAAAATGGGTGTAATCTTCAGTAGGGAGATAAGACCAGACATTAAGAGGGTCTTCTAAGACTTTTAAAGGTTTCTTGCATGACTTGTGTTTGATTACTGAGATTTCCGTGAGAGGGAGACTGGGTTGCCACGGGTACCACTCTTGTTTACTCACTCGATAACTCAGAAGCGGATGGCTTTAAGACGCAAAGAAGACTAAAACTCTCCGATGTAGGCTTCTGTTGAAACGCTCATCCTCATACAACAACGGCCACCGCAAAATTATCGCTTTTTTATGATTTTCATCGGAGAAATAAGCGTGGAGAAGTAGGGAAAGAAAGCTGTATCCTCCCTTCAAATTTAGGATCCGGAAGAAGCTTCAGCTTTCAGAATGTCTTATCACTTCAGCGCCAATCAGGTACGTGAGTTATTTTGATTTTTGTGCCCATAAGCAAAACCCGTGGTGTGGGCTCGAAATGGGTTTTTACATTACGGGTTTCGATTTGTTTACAAAATATTTATCGGTCGCTCAGGTGTTTGCGATTTGTAAATAACTTCGGGTAGAGTAAATAAAAATTAAATTAAATTGAAACATTTTCGAAACATTCGTGAAAGAGCAAACAATATATCGTGGTCATAATTTTTTTTCGTACGCTGCACTGGGTGTAGGTATATGTATACCTTAATTACATATGAAATGTATATGTATAAATTATAGGCCAGCAACGAGAAAACAACAAACATCACAACACCAACAGATATTGTATTTTAAGAACGGTGAGTGAGTATTTAAGATAATGAACACTGCGTTACGTACGCAGTTCTGCGTTATTACTATACTTACTATACTCAGCAATTGAGTTACGTTCGCCTTTCATGCAGTGTGAAGCATTTACATTTTTTTGTCAACATTCCTTGGAATTTTAACTTTCGTTACTTACTAACGAGTTCTTTTTCGCACTTCCAACGCATGGTAAGTTGATAACCGAATGGAAGGCAAATTAACATGTTTCAGATTAAGTATGTTTGGAGTCGTTCAATTTTGGCCGGAGAGAATCCTACGCGCTAAATATTGTTTATGCTGCTATATATTTATTTATATATTTGAAATAAAATTAAAAGTAAATAGATTGTAGTCACCGAAACTAAAAATACACTGCTAAAGATACAATGATGATAATAACAGCTAAAATACAATTATAGTTTATTTTTAGTCATAGTCTCCTTAGAGATTAATGATGATTTAATTTCACTCTACTGATCAAGATAGGGGAGAATTTTGCAATGAAGTCATACCTGTTCTTAGTATCATTGCAATTTAGTACCTAATGCTAAAATCTTTATTGAATCAAGTAGTGGTTTTAACAGTGGAGAAAAAGGGCTGTCCTTCTATTCTGAGTATATTCATGTCTATAGGAGGAGTTGATCTAGCGAGACTTATTAAATAACTCATCTTTATTTATATATATTGCGAAATTATATTTGATCCCTTCAATACATTCCCAATTTGCACTAAGAAATAGCTGCAGTCTCGTTTTTTACAGGTCGAAGGCAGGAAGTAAATTCTGTCTGTCGACACATCCACCTTTTTCTTTTTTACAGTATCAACCATTTCAAAACGAGTCGTTTTAAGCACATTACTACTCTTGCATATCCTCCATATTCACTCTATTTTGAGCCATACGACGTTTATCATTTCCCAAAAGTTAAATGAACGCATTAAGAGACACGGTTAGCGTCAGCTGACACTGTGAAAAATAAAACGGCGGATGCGTTGCAACAGCTGCCAGAAATTAATTTGCTTCATGCCTTCGAGCAGTGAAAAAAGAAGACTGCTACAATAATCTAGCGCAAATGGGGAATATACAGAAATGGACAAGCATTAATTTCGTAATACATATACATAAAGGTGAGTTATTTAATCGGTCTTGTAATTTAGTAGACAGACCTCGTATGCACAGCTACGCTACAGAAGAAAGGATTACGTCGCATATAAACCAATCAGGCCTCAATTGAGGTGCGTACTGCCGACGTTCGGATATAAACATCGAAGATTTGCGAAGGAAAATTAATTCAACCACTAGGTAACCCTAAACAGAGTATTTTCTATTATATTAACCACGTGAGTAATAAATGCTACGGTGTAACTAAACGATTTAAATTCATGTATGAATCACAGGGAATTACGAAAAGGCGACCGCGTTGAACGCCCGAAAAGTCAGCATGCGGCCCAAAGTTTGCACGTACCCCACCAGTTTAGACGATAATTGCACAGTTCAAAACGCTAAAAGTCTGGTATTCAGATGATCTTCAATTAAATCAGTTCTCTTTACAGGTTTCCCATCTTTGGTTTCGACTCTTTCAGAAAGTAGCTCGTTTGGCAAAAATTGTTTGCTTTCTGTTGCTCTAAACTAAAATAGAAAAGACACTTTATGAAGGTTTAAAAAAATGTGGTGACGCTGACTTTCATAATCAGAGTTTAAACGTCTTAAAATGTATCTCACAATTTGTTATGTCGTCATCAGTAACTTAAAAGATGTAAATTGTGGAGATATGACGGGAAACAGGTTTGAATAGGATTTAGATAATTCAAACTGGGTTGGAAATGTACAGTAAATTTGAGGTAAATTGAGGAAATGTACATTTGAAATAAATATCAGTTTTCGTAATTCAGCCAAATATAAAGTCATTCGGGTCTTTTATAATTAAATTAGGCAAAGGAAAGTTAAAGCGTGTAGATAAAAATTTAAAGTTCGCATACATTTCCGGTACTGGTAGCTTTCGTTCGCATACATTTAGTTTACTAGTAGCAATGTATCGAGCATCGTGAAACCCAATCAAAATATTAGATTGAGAAAAAGATTATTTTGTAATTTGTTAAAATTACGTCATTTATTTAATTGGTAAATGTTGAAATCCCAGAAAAATATAAATATGTTTGCGAAGAGGTCCGGTGAAATCAGAGGTCTATGTTAACAATTCAAAAGTAGGTACTCAATGAAAGTAAGCATTTCTAGAGCGAGCAATTGTAAGAAGTTTTGATCAGACACGAAACCGGTGACGATATGTTTGGGGAACTCTATAAGACTTTCTTCATTAGGGAAAACCTCCAGCAGCCACGAAAATTGAATACTTCCTTTTAGAAGCGAGCCCTTAATGAAGAAAGTTACGTATTACCTATCCTTGGTATAGAATATGGCGTTAAAAGCTATTCGAGTAACCAGCTACGGAAATTATCATTCACCTTTCACTTCTTTATTTTTCTGAACTTCGTGGAACACGGAAAACTTTTATCGTTATGGAAAAAGAAAAGTAGTTTCGACTGTCGCACGAATACGAATTAATCATCCACGAAGAGCACGGGTTCTTTTATTCCTCGCGAGCTTCGGAGTAACTCATTTTCTCATTGAATCACGAGGAAAGAAAAACGTTCTCGTGACCGCTGACATCGTCACGAAGCCGCCGAGGCACACCGCTTCAGACAGTATCGAACAAGTCTCCACGACAAAATTCGCATGATGTATAAAGAAGCCTCGCTCTTTCCGTCCATCTTGGGAAATTAACTTATCCTCTGAGAATGAAACAGATGAATGACTTCCGAAAAAGTGAATAAACCGACTCCTCGACATATGATCTTAATTGGGTAAACTCCGCTTTGCTAATTCTTTATACAAACAACAAATGAAAATTTTCCTTTGGTCTGATAAAGTTCATATCGTACAACCTTCTTGCGATTATCTTGATTACTGCTGCGCGAAACGACAGACTACTCGCGAAAATATTTCCGCCCGTCAGTTTATTACAATTTCAGAGCCAATAACACTGGTCGCCGAATTTTACTTAATCTTACTGCGTAAAAGTCTTAATTTCACAGCCAGTCATTTTGTCATTCAATTATACTCTGCAAGCTGTTTTTGGACCAGTGGCAGGTGGTGCAAAACTCAAAGCCAGCCACCTAAGATGGCGTAATGGAGAAAATGGTTATAAATTATTAATTATAATACGTACAAAAAGCGTGGTCCAGCTAGATATGACAAGGGGCGGATTTATAATTAGGCGCAATAGGCGCTAGAAGAAGGACTATCCATGTTAAGGACCTCAAATAGATTTTGCTTATGAACTCTCGGTAAAGAACAACAAATTGTTTTTGTTTATCGCTTCAGGAGAGAATTTTATATTAGTTGAGTAAGCCCACATAATATTCTTATAGAATATATTACACTGTCTACGTCTCTATACAGTGTAGTCTATCCAACATTCTTTGTAATTTATAGAACTACTTGTACCAAAATAAAAAGAAGTCTTCAGTCTTCTTTTTATTTTAATGTGATGTAGTTCCACTAAACGACGCCTTCCTCCATAAAATACATGTATTTTAATTCTAAACTTTGTATTTATTTTTGCCGTAGTGAAGCGTCTGAGATTTATACGGGATGTGAATTTGTGTATTTCACGAAAAAATTCGAATTTTTAATCACAATTCCTTGTGGGGGACTCAATTTGATCTTTGCGCCTAGGGCTTTCGGTAGCTTACATCCACCCCTACGTATGGTCTTTTCCAAAGTAGTCACCATCCAATGTTTTGTACTTGGTTCAACGTGTCTGTCAACTCTGGAAGACGTGCCGGAAATCATCTTTTGACATCGACTTCCGAAACGCTTCTACACAGCAACTGCTGTTAAACCAAAACGCATTGGTGAAGCGGTATCATTACCTCTAAAAACGTTTAGATATGCCTCGTCAAGTTCCAATTTTGTCCAACAAACACCAGACCTCTCATTATCATGAAAAAGTTTTTCAAAGCCGTATCTTTACTATTTGATTTATAAATAATCCTGTCTTCGTAGATTATTACTCGCGTTCCTTTTATTCATTACTCTCGTAAAAAGAACGAGCCTTTGTGAGAACTTTTGTGAAAAGAACGAGCTTTTAAAACGTCTCTTCTCAACGTCTCTCTCGTGAAATAAAATACAAGTCAAGTCAAGTCTCTCATTTTACTTCGCATCGTATCTTCCTGCTATAAGCGTTCTTTGCCGGAATTGATTTAGCAGCCGACAACTAACTTCTGATATCTTTTCGTCAGTGAGGCAATAAGCCTAAGAGCAAATTTAGCAAAACATACCGCCTTGCACTGTATCATCTCGAGTTTGTGGGTCCAGGTTTCGTCCACACCAAATCCAAACCTTATCAATGGTACATACTTTAGGCAACTATTACAAGATTCGGTGGAAACTCGAGAACAATGTGTAAAATCAGTCTTACGTAAAGGGTCAATGCTTTGGAATCTAAATACAGACCTTAAAATCACAAAAGAGAAACCTCGCGGGACCATTCCGTAATATCCGGAAATATAATATAGAATGTCTCCGGAAATATAATATAGAATGTCTCCGGAAATATAATATAGAATGACAATAATCTAAAATTCTCTACTAAAGACTGGTGGAAGAAACCTATCTCAGAATTCTCTACAATTTTCATTTCATCATCACAGAGAGACACTAAGTAAATCAAATGGAATCTTGTGATCCTAAAATGGTTCTTTAGTTAGAGAAAAGTTACGAATAAAACACGGCCCTGGGCGAAAAAACACCAATCGTTCAAACACTCAAGGGCAAAAATTTAGAAGAAAAGTTTCCGTAATTTCACACTTAAACATAGATTTATAATTAAGGTGTTTATTTCAGCTTAAATTAATCGTCCTATCGCATATAATAATTAAAAATTTGAATATAAACTGGATCTTTAGCTTCGAATTTTAAAAATCACAACATCTAGTCATAGGCTAGTCTAATTATCCCGCTTTTTTTATCCAGAAACGCCTATCCCATCCTCTAAATAATTCATGACGTTTTCAGAATCCAAAAAATGTTCTCTCTTCGATTTTATACTTTATAATTAGAGTAGGCTTTTGATTGAGGATTTTCAACACTATACTTGGAATCAGTATCATACTTTAATTACAGCATTCAAAATGACGTAAATTGTTTCGATTTAATTCTGACACTTTTCAAATTTCTTCGACTTCATTTATACCTGAAAATGTTCCATTAGAGGGGTGTGCGATTGGCTATAGCCAATAATTTCCCAAAAATTGATAATAGTACGTACTTGATGGTATTTCGTCAAAACTTTAAATACTGCAAAATTTGTCTCACGACAGCTCACTAAGCTATTCATCGTTATTAAATTACTTCAGACACACTCCTTTGGCGAATTACGTATCACGATATTCATTCAGGCGTTCGAGAAGAGTTGGAAACATAGCGTGACTCTATATCCCATTCCAATAACAATATAATGAGAACAGTCAGAGGGGAATCATTGATGCCTGCCCCGAATCAGCGCGGGACGAAATCAGATAGACTAAGTCGTGGTTTCATCAATATTCCACCAGAGATCTCTTTTCATGCTGGAAAAGGGCATTCCTCGTTTTCTTATATTCTTTCAGTGATATTGACCTAAATATGACAATATTCCATCGAGGAAGTATACTATGGACTTACTTATACTCGCAAGGTGTATTCATAACAAATCTGGGTTAAGGCATTTTTGGTTTATCATAAATTGAGTATAAATCTACGAGAAAATTAACCTGGAAAAATGTTTTAGTCAAAAGAAGAACATCAACGTTTTCGATAACATTTATTCGCTCCACATATCTGCCCATCTTTGGATACTATCCAAAAACTATCCTGATTTTCTGACGGTATAGAAAAATAATCTTTGATTGGAGTTAAACATGACCCTCGTCATTTTCTATGTAAAAGGCAAGTAAATTACGTAGCTTACAACGCTAAACTTTCAAAAAACCTGCTTGTAGTTTTGTAAATGCTTCGAGCTACGTGGAAAGAGAACGAAAGGAGACTTTGCAATTCTTTTCATGAAAAATGAGGAAAAAAATCAATTATTCTTATTCCATTAAAAAGAATAAATTTGACTTCAAGGGAACAGGGATGTATTTCTTAAATAAATATCAAAAATAGACGATAATAAAAATAAGTGCCTTGGGTATTTAAGTCAAATCTTATTGTAAATGCCTTCTACTGACGGTCTCAAATTTCGATTCAAATAAGAAATCCAAGTCTCACGAGAAAATGAGCTCCGGAAATGGGAAAAAATCCCGACACGTCCCTCAAATACACTTTTGAGAGCCACTTCATAACCATCCTCAAGTCTTCTTCCCTCAACTCAGACTAGTGAATCGCAGCAGCTGAGCCGACTTGCGGTCAGGCGCACACGAGTCGAGGGCGGATTGAAAAGAAGGGAGAGAATAATAGTCTATGAACGCCACACAGTCACTCGAGGGCTGGCATCGCCAGTGCCCCCTCCCATACAATCGATAAAGACACACTCCTCCTCCACTACGCACAAACGATCGCTATCTTGCGGGCGATATAACCTCCCGACGGTGAGTCGAAGGCGGTCTTAGTAAGGGGCGAGGACGAAGTTGTCCTCGGCTGCCTTTCTGAGGGAATCCTCAAGGCCTAAGAACGAACATAACCGAAGGAAAAAGCTGAACGAACGTGTGAGGAGTCTAACGGGGTGAGTCATTTTCAGGCTGTCCCAAACGATTTCACGCTTTGGTCAAGGAGGAGGAGTTTCTACGCTTGAAACGAAGAAATATCATCGAAAAGCTTCGACAAGATAATTTGTGTCGGCGATGGCAAACGGTGCGCCGCGGCATGCTAGGGTATTGTAAATAAGCTCTTAGTGTTCCGCGTAAAATCCGACGGCAATAAATTCTCCAAATGTTTCACAAAGTTTGAGCTTCAATTTGCGAGACACCTTTTCGTTTAATGAAAGTTCGTCAAGATAGGTTTGAAATATTGCATCCCGTACTTGGTGTTTTCTTTTCTTCCTGTTTGATTTTTGAATGAAACTAATTAAATAATAACAAGTGTGAAAAAGTAGCGACATGACTGGGACTCGAACCTAGGTCTCCTACCTTAAGGACAGTTATTCTACTGTTATTTCTTGGGTTTCAGCCGCACGGCTTTTCTGTGCTTTGTAAAACACCTTTCCTTAATCCTTGTGAAACCAACAAAGAAACTCAGTGAGCCGCGAAGCTTGAGTCCACCCGTGAGTATGCCGCAGAAGACAAAGTTGGGGAAACACTGGGCTAGGGGACTGTCTCCTAAAGGATTGACGTCCTGAGTAATTTTGTGGCCCAGGGGGTGTGTCCATTCCCTACTGCACGTCCTATTCTTTTGTAAACATGTTTTCAAAACTTTCAACATCTCTGAGAAGAGAGTTGATTGCCGCTGGAAAATCGCCCCCAATGGAGGAGTTTTCAATCCGCTAGCACGTGACCTTTTCAAGAGTTTAAAATTGCGAGCCACGATGATAGAAAAGGGCGTTGCAATTTCAATTTTATAAGATTTCCTTTGGTGAATACGCGGGAGAAGGATGTTATTTTCGCTGGACTGAATGCGCTAGCACGCGCGACGTATTAAAGAGCAAACGTGTTGTTTACGAAAATGAAAACTTGATGCATTCTCACCAAGGACGCCGTTTTCCTGCGTGGCGTGTACGTATAGTTGAACCAGTTTAAAAAGTTTCGACGCCTGATGTACGTCACGTGCATTGCTCGGGAAGAGTTGATTTTGCCGGACTTCACGGGGCGATTTGACTGGAGCTCTGTGACTCAGGGGAAAGTTGTCGCTCCGGTCCGTTCCCATACCTTCAACCTCTACCCTAATACCTATAGAAATGTCGAAAGCGCCTCGGCTAGTAAATAATTTTAATCGATTCAAGAATTAGAGAATGAGTTTTAGATTTCCATTCATTTATGACAGTAATTGATGATTTCCGCTGAACTGCTGAAGAACTCGTTCAACTGTCCTGCTCTTTATCGGACTTCCATTCTAATACCAGAAGTTTGTCGATCCTTAAATTATGTTTCCTTGATTCACACGGTACGGCCATGATAAAATTACTCGGGTGGAACTCGCTGCAGGAGAGAAGATGTGATTACTGACGAAAGCTTTTCGAAAGATTCATTGGTCCAAAATTTTTAGAAGTAAAAGATATTGTCATTCCGGTGAACAGCGAGCGCAATCTTTGGGTGCCGAAGTCCAAGCGTTACAAGGAAATAATCGCTAAAACAGATAGTTACTTCGGGTCGTTTTCTCCGCATAACATCAGAGAATCTAATAGGGTAGATTAGGTAAGGTGTTGATACACCCCTAGCCATACGCCACTGGCGGCTTGCGGGGTATAAATCTAATTAAAACGATATTTGTGATAAAATATCACGGGAGTAATGATCTAGAATAACGAGATAGAGAGTCCCAGGGAAATCGTTCGCGATGACAAATTATGGTAATTATAGCTGATTGGAGAAGCTTTTGGAAATGTCATGATAAAAGAAACTTTCTTGCCAGAAGAACAATTACACCAAGATTGCACCCACTAAGAGGACGCGTGTCACGCGCGCGGTATTTAAGAGCAAGCCAGCGCTCCAAATCCAACTTTTTCCTTTGCTAAACTGTTTGACGAAATTTCTACTTCTGTTCAAAAAGTCCTGTCCGCACCTACTTCAAAAGATAAAATCTTTACCTTTTTCACTGAAGCATTCCGTATTATCAATGGATTCCTTACTTAACATTCTCTCTTGGAACGCGAACAGCCACAAACCAAAATTTCTTCAACTCTTGGATTTTTGTGGCGATACCAACGTTCATTTTGCCTGCATTCAAGAAACTCGTCTCCATCTTCTGCAAAAACGTCTTTACTCTTCTGACTACAATGTTTTTCGTCTAGACATCGGCTCCAATGGTCTTGCCATCTTAATTCATAAATAAATTTCTTTCACATTTCTCCCGATCCTCAAATTATCTAGCATAGATAGATCTCATGGGCATTCAAACTTCTTCACTTCACATCTATTGCATTTATGTTGAAAATGGTCGTCTTACCTCTTCTGACTTAAAAATTTTGACTTCTTCTAATATTCCGGCAATTTTTATTGGCGACTGGAACTCTAAGCACCCAACATGGGGCTCTACTAAAATCAACAAAAATGGAAATACATTCCAATTCTTTCGCACTCATAATCTTTCCTTGTTATCTCCCTTCGCACCAACCTTCTCCAATCCTAGGTCTTCTGATTTACTTGATTTTATCATTGTCAACAATTTCATTGATATTTCTCCACCTGTTGTTTACAAAGGTATTTCTTCTGATCACTTCCCTATATTAACTTCAATTAGAGGTTCAACTTCTATCGAAAAACATAGTGTTAATACAATTCACTGGTCCACATTCACCAAATTTATAGTTAACAAAATCTCCCACTATTCACCTACTGAAGAACCTATCTCTATTGAAAAAATTGATGACCAAATCGATTCTTTAAATGACTTAATAGCAGCAGCCAAATTTCATTCAACTACTTCTAAACCCTCCAACACACGCTCTCATGTGTCTCTTCTACCTCATCTTCATTCTCTATTTACTCAACGCAATCGTTTATTAAGGCGCCTTCGCACATACAAGGATCCTCTCGATAAAAAGGCTCTCAAACAACTCAAAAGAGAAATTAAAACCTCTTTAAATAATCACACTAATGCCAAATGGAATTCTTTTGTTAACTCTCTATCTTTTGAAGATTCATCTTTATGGAAAATAGCAAAAAAAAATTTCTCACGCTTCTCCTTCAAACCAACCAATCTTAATTAACAATCTTCTGAATTTTGATCCACAAGAAAAAGCTAATTACGCTGCACCCTTCCTGGCCTCCCTCATGAGCAACGACATTAATCTTCCTCACCAAGATGATCCAATTAACATTACTTATAATTTTCTTTTAAACTTCAATCCTATAAATTCCCCCCAGGTTCGGACCATTTCAGCAACAAAATTCTTAAAATTCTTTCAAAAGTTCGTCCCTTTGTTTCTTTACTAGCTAATCTTTTCAACCCATGCTTCCAAATCCACTATTTTCCCGCTTTATGGAAACATGGTATTGTTCACCTAATCCCCAAACCACAGAAGGATCCTACAAATATCAGCTACCATCGTCCTATTACTTTGCTTTCATCCTTATCCAAATTATTTGAAAAGTTCATCTTAAATCATATACAAACACATATTTCTTCGCATAAAATTACTATCCCTGAGTAGATGGGCTTTACCTCATTTCATTCCACCACTCACCGGGTATTACGCCTTGTAGAATTTATCACCCATGAATACCTCAACAAGCATTGAGGTGGCTCAAGTTTTTTTTTATGACATCAACAAAGCGTTTGATAGAGTATGGCACCAAGGCCTTATTTTTCAATTACTCACTTTGAACTTTCCTACATCTCTCTGTAAACTAATTCAAAATGTCCTCATAAATAGAACAATTCAAGTTCGCTTTGGAACCAAATTATCACCCTTTCATACAATTTCTGCTGGAGTCCCACTCTTTTCAATCTCTTTATAAATGATCTTCCCTCAGATCCCATCCAAAGATTCCTTTACGCTGACGACTTAGCCATTGCTTCTCAATCAACAACTCCCAATTTAGCTATTGACAGGATAAATTCTTTTAATTCCAAGCTGCATCTTTGGCTCACAAAATGGCACCTCCAAATTAATCCTACCAAAAGTGTCCATCTTACATTTTCCTTCAGAAAACAATGTCCTGGTCCATCTCATGTCTAACTTAATAATGTCCCTATTCCTCCTACCACTTCTACCAAATTCTTAGGTTTTGATATAAATAATCAACTTTCTTGGACTGTAACAATCAACAACAGCATTAAAAAGCTGTTTGCAAAATTCAAATTATTTCCACTATTAAACAAATATAGCCCTCTATCTACCAATAATAAACTACGACTCATCAACTCATTTATTGTCTCTCGCTTAACTTATGCCTCAATTTTGTCTTTCAACTCATTCAAATATAATATTAGGAAATTCGAATCATTTCATAACAGTTGCATTCGATCTGTTACGACCACCAACAAACTAGTCCCGCTAAAAGAAATTAAATCCTTTCATCAATTCACCACCATCAGTAATCTAGTTGCTAAAAATATAGAGAAATTTAAATTGAATCTACCTAATATCGACAACCCCCTTATAAATACTCTCTGGGGCTACCCTATCAAGAAGCGGAGGAAAAAGAAAAGTGTAAAATTGCCAAAACTGGTTATATATAAATTCCTGTTTCAACCCTATAAAAACAAATTAAAACATGAAAGGCCATTACAGTAATCAAGCAACCATTCATTTTTCACCTTCATAATTCATTTATCAAACACACAACCTGCACCTACACTCACAGTCACCACACTCTAAGATTTACTCTCATCATTGGAGCAATTACATATACACCTATAATTCTATTTCAGCACAACCAGCAGCGCGCATCCACTGCCAGTATGTTTCCAATTTGCTTTGTTGCCAACTTTCCCACTTCACCTTTCATTTCCTATAGAAGTTTGATCTTTTACCTTTAACTACTCCTGCTTACCTGTTGACTCTGTGTTACCGTTGTTTCTGTTCGCTTCCTTTATCTTCCGTTTAACCTCTATGCCACACGTATTACCGCCCATAAACGACACTGATTGGGCAAGCCTTGCCAAGTTGGACCGGACCATTCTCATTAAGTTTGAAATGCATTGCTTAAATCTTTCCTTTCCTCTCCTAAATCTGTTTCACTTAAAAACGCACACAAGACGGATAAAGGTAATGTTTAATTACTACCCGAACACATCTAAAATGTGTTTATATGCATTACCATTAGAGAGACTGTTATTAACTTCAGTACATCTCGAAATCGAATGACATTCCTCTAGTAATTTTCCGTAAAATTAACGGCAATATCACGTCACTGTTCCAAAAATAATAAAAATGCTTTCATAGTATGGATAGGATAATAATAAGTTTGATTGGATTTTGTTCATAAGTATTCTTGCAGCAATATGCTATAAGTTATATTTCTTCCAAACGGAAATGGTTTATGCAAGAATATTAATAGTGAAAATTGTCTATAACTATCGGAAGTTATAATAATTGTTTTATTCGGTCAACATATGTTGATTTTGATCCTTCTCATATTTCCAACCATTAATTTGTTTCCATTTTGCAAAGTATGCGTGATGAAATAACAACAATTTCATCCAACTTTTTAACAAATCGAGTCTCATCGACATTCCTGAATTGAAGTGCATTCGCAGACTTTAAATCGACGAAACCTCCATTAAGCCGTCCATTTTACCGCTTTTGTCCCCTGCCATCCAAGAAAATATCGTTGTTTTCCTTCAGATCTCCTTTAAATAATGTCCGTGTCATACACGCCCCATCCTATCCGTTTATCCACGTGTATCACCTAACAAGCGCAGAGACCATCTCCCTCGTCCAGATTCGTTCCCCGCCCTTTCCAATACAATGCTAAGCTTACTACGGCGGGTGTAATCCCCTATCAATCTATTCCGCCCTCTCACCCAAACCTAAAAAGGGAGCCTAGCTGTGTTTACAAACCGTTAAAGGATCGAACCGAGAGGGTGACTTCGGGAGCTGTGAACGGGGGTCTGATAATTGCCCGCCCCGGTCTCGCCTCCGCCCCATCGTGGGGGGCATTTGGAGGGGGGGATCGGATGGGCGAGGGTGTCACAACTGCCGGGTGGTCGAGATTCAACGGGTGGATTCTATTAACATACTTTGCTCGTTAAGGATGTGGGATTCAGTCGCATGCACCTCGCGACCCTCCGCCGATGGCTTGATACGGAGTCATTCAAATGGCAGCATCTCATTGATTATTGGACAGGGATGCGCGTTGGATGAATGCAGGTGCACATTAATGACAGTTGACGTAAAAGAGTGTGGCCCGGGAGTATTTTAATTTAAATGATTAAGCGATTCCAGTTCACGTGAAATATAAATTCCTGAGAAAAAGGATGTGCTCAACTGAGTAGCAATATATTGAGTTATTTCTACTCCAAAGTATAAGTAAAATTAAAAGGGCTCAACGTGTTATATTTAATGAACACTATTGAATGGAAATCAGCTCTTTAGGCCCCAAAGTCTTCAAATGGCCACGGAAGGGTTTAAAAATATTTCGTAATCTGAAGGCAACCTGTCCGTTTTCACCAAATAAACATTAATAAAAATAGTTGCTGTTTCTGAGATAAATAAATGATATTTTAATATATTTATTTTAATAAATAATATTTTAGTTAGATAATTAATATTTTTATTTTCAATACGTATAAGTAAATTAGAATGCATATTTTCCCATTATAGCAACAGAATATTCTTCTCGCTATTTTCCTTGACTTCAAGAAAGCTTTCGACTGGGTCCCCCACTACAAATTAATTTACAAACTAAAATTAGCAGGTATCAACAAAGAAATAATTGACTGGATCAAGAATTTTTTACACGAGAGAGAACAGCAAGTGATACTTGATGGTGTTAGTTCGGATAAAGTCAGAGTCACTTCAGAGGTATCTCAAGGCAGTGTAATCGGACCTCTACTCTTCCTCATTTATATCAATGACCTGAACGATAAGATCGAAAGCGATGTGAGGATATTTGCGGATGATTTGATAATATATAGAGAAATATCATGTGACGAAGATAGCTCTTCACTATCAAAAGAGTTCATATACAAATGTGGTGCGAAAAATGGCAACTAGATCTATTTTAAAACAAGGAAAAGGGTAAGATGACTTGGCACGATAAGTCGTGCATCTCGGAAAATTCCCAAGGAGAAACGGACATGAAAAAAGTCTGACGGAACCGGGACTCGAACCCGGGTCTCCCAATTGCCGGGTATAGCTCAATGGATAGAGCAACCGACCGGCAATTGGGAGACCCGGGTTCGAGTCCCGGTTCCGTCAGACTTTTTTCATGTCCGTTTCTCCTAGATCTATTTTCATATTTGAAGAAGCATTCAGCTTCCACTAAAGCGGAAAATGTTCTTTAGAAGGTAAGCTTTTGAGTATAGTTCTATTGAAAGGAAGACGTGTTCCACTCATTTTACCACTGTTTTCTGAAAATTCGAAGCTGTTGTGAAAATGTAGGGCGAAAATTTGAGAAATTATTTCAGGATAGTCATTCCGAAAATCTATTCAAGGATGGAATATGAGTTAATGGAGCTAGGTTTTGGTTTAATGCAAATAATGGGAATTGGTAGTTTTTGTATTTGAAATTGAGACCACATTTCTTTGAAATTATTTTCAAGGAATCAAAGAAAAACTGTTGTTTCATCAGCTTAGGATTCAACGAAAATTTTCATAACAATATACCCCGAAATTAAAGAGTTGTCCGTAAGCATATTGCATCAGAGTTCAGCAGTTACTTCTTCCATTTTTGGCAAACCGCAAAAATGTCCGTGATTATAAACTTATTTCCTCTCTGAAATAGAATTACCTATTGGAATACGTAAGGTATTACAGTTAAAAGAGGATGGGGTTCTACACATTTTACCTGGGAGAAATAAATTAAACAAATCAAATATTCAGTATACAAAAGAGAGAAAGGAATATTAATACAGGGTCCGAAAGAGTGAACGATATACTCGAATAGGGCTGACTTTTATAAATACATTTTTTACGGTAATGAAAATAAACTGTCCACATATGAAAGATTTTTTCTTCATTCGGGCTATCAAAATCCCTGATAAAGAGAAAGCATTTGCAGTCATACAATGCGTGGGTAACACTCATATCTTTCATATTTTTCAGATATGTTGATGGGTATATGTTTAGATTTAGATTTAGAATTTTACCCCGCGAGCCACCGATTGGCGTATGGCAGGGGGTGTATCAACACCAAATATTCGTACCTAATCCATCCTGTTAGCCTCTCTAATGCTCCGAGGAAAAAACGACCAGAAGTAGCAATCTGTTTTAGCGATTATCTCCTTATATCGCTTGGTCGACGCCTCTCGTGGATCGCGTTCGTTTTGAACTGGAATTATGATGTCTTCGACCTCGTCTGAAAATTCTGGGCTGACGAATTTATCGAACAGCTTCCGTCTGTATTCTGATCTTCTATCCTGTAGTGAACTCCATCCGAGGGAGTTTATCATGGCCGTAACGCTGCTATCGAATCTGAAATCTCCGCTAACGAAACGTGCCGCTCTACGTTGAACCATCTCTAAATCTGAGACTAGACCTACTTCATGTGGATCCCACACTGCGCTGCAGTATTCGAGATTGGGTCTGACCAAAGAAAAATAAGCAATTTCCTTGACTCTTGATTGACATCCTCTAAGAGTTCTACTTGTTAATCTTTGCATTTTATTAGCCTTTCCTATAAGATCACGAATATGTTCTTTGAATGATAAACTACTGCTAATTGTAACTCCTAAATATTTATTATATTGTTATATTTTATATTAATTTATATGTTATGATATTATGTTGTCATTAGTTAAAATATTTCATGATCTCAGTGAATTATGCTTACATGAAGTCTTTATTCATAGCTAATACGGAAAGCCTTGAGTTAGCACTGAAAATGTGTAAACAAATTCGCGAATAGCTCACTTTATAATTACTTAGTTTAAAATTTCGCATCAAAATAATACCCGTTTTCAAACTCTTTCCGCACATCCCTTCAAAGAACATCGACCAATTTGTCTTATTTGAAGACAAGTTCAACACAAATACACGAAATTTTGAAAAGATTGAGCACTTAAGCGATAAAGTTTCTCAGTGCAAGCGTTACAGGTGGCGTTTTTCCAACAAACTAAAGAAGCGATCGCTAAGCATCCGAGCCTCCATCAAAAAGACAACGTCATCACATGTGCATACGTCACGCAATCAATAACCCTAGAAATAGATGGGCATAATAGGCCACATATGGGGCTTTGATAACTTCCTCACACCCATTTTAGAGAATACGGGGATCACCCCGGCCATGCTCATCCGAAGGGGATTTACAGTGGAAATTGGTGCTTCTTAGGGTCCTCCAGGGGTCTGGACAGATGACCTACGCCTGTGGCATTTCTCGGCTGAGCCTGTTCATACCTTCGTTTCAATAGATACTTCTATTCCACAATAGGACTTCCCCCCAATTCATCAGCCCTATGTGACTTGGATGGATGGATGAATCTCTTGTCCCTGTTTTTTTTTTGATCCTAATGATTCACGAGTTCTTTATCATTCTGATTTGAAATAAATATTATTTTTGCGAAAGAGTAGGGGACCAATATCTCATCGTGTTCAATAACCGTACCAAAGGATGAGTTCAACTTTATGCTGAGTTCTTTTTACAAATCGACATACGGAGCTTCTGCGACGATAAGTCACAAGTAATGTAGTCTCTATTTAGGAAGAATAAAATATTGAGCCATTGATTGAATGATACCCCCTTTAGTAAACTTTAATAGCAAATTGATGGAGATGAACTAATTGATGCCCAGTACTTTCAAACAAACCAAATTAATAATAATAATAATAAAACTTCTTCATTGAAGGGCAAGATTGGGACTTCTTAGTCCCTTCTTACATCTATTCTAGAGAGATATTCAGTTTTAGTACGAAAGGACAAAATTTGTGAAATATTTATTTTTAAATGGTTAATATTAACTAGGATTAAGGAAAGGTCTATAAGCCTGCACGGTGAAGCCGTGCGGCTGAATCCCATGGAATAAAAAGTGTGAAAAATAGCGAAAAAATAGTGGCATGATTGGGACTCGAACCCAGGCCTCCCACTTTCCGGGCAGGTCTCTTCCAAACAGCGTGGAGTACGTATGGCGTATACGTATACGTTCGCCGTATGGCAGGGGGTGTTAATACACCAAAGTCCCTAATTATTTATCCTATCTACGCGTCTAATACTATCTGGAAAAAGAGACCAGTAATAACTATCCGTTCGTGCAATAATCTCACGAAATTTTTTCGACGTCTGATCTCGAAAATTGCGTTCGCTAAGCGCAGGAATCACTATGTCGCGAATTTCGTCGTGTAAGTCAATACTCAGGAATTTCCCGAACAATTCAGTTCAGCGTAGTTCAGCGGTTAGATTACTTGTACTGAAAGTGGGGGACCTGGCTCGAGTCCCAGTCATGTCGCTATTTTTCACACATGTTATTCCTTAATGTTAACTATTTTGGCAGAAAAGTGCAACGAATTTAGAATTCACAAATGTCAGTAATTTACTTGTTCTGTAGTCAATCGATATATTATCTTTCGAAAACTTATTTTATTAAAAATAATCCACTAATTTAATTTTCCATGATAATTAGAATATTATCCTTAGGAGAATTACCTCCATCTTTAAGATTTATATCCAAGTGACTAGTAGAGATTAATGGATGCCAACATGATTTGATTTTAAAGAAACAGAATCTGATAAATCGATAATGTTTGCAGACGTTGCTGCCTTATTACTTACCTACATTCATTTATCAGTTTGACAGAGAATTCAACCCAAAGCGTTTGGGAAATTGGCAGGTGAGCAAGTGGTACCCGGAGAGACCTCGGCAACGTTCCAACAAGACAAGAATTATCGCCGACGACAGAGGTCATCTGCTTCCAGGAATTCCCCGCTTCTCGGAAAATGTGCAGGAACGATACATTACCGCCTGGGATTTTCCTAGGAAAATAACAAGACAGTTCGGTAAGTGCTGAAATCTTGAATTTTCTATGAAAAAGTTTGGTAATAGTGGAGTGATTGACTGAGTCTGCCGCGAGAAATATTTCAAAAGGAATGGGAACAAAATAACTTTATTTCGAAAGGAAACTAAATGGGAAATTGTCACCGTTAACATAAAATATCAGATAACAGAAAAATTCTTAATTTATTTTCTTTTCAAACTAGTTCCATCGCCATTAAGGGTAACAATAATTTTATTTAGAGTGAAACGAGTATTTCGGAGCAAGAGAAGCAAGTAATTTTTACGTAAAAACAAAGTGAATCGAAATGATGATTTTGAAATTTTCAAAGTATCAGCGATGGTTAGCGACCTAAAAAACAGTAAATAATTTGAACATACTAAAGAAATAAATAGTATGAATAAATCGCATAAACCAAAATAAAATAAAAATGCAAAAAAAACAAATTACGCTGTAGTAAACACCAAATTACGCTGGAGGAGCAATACTTTTATTTAGAGTTAGAGAATCGGTAATGAGAAAACAAATTCTAAGAGTTGAACATTTCCATCAATTTTCAACGATTGGCATCCAATAACGTTCAAAATTTCGTAACTAACATTCTGAATAAATATGAAGTAGGTAATTAATAGAATTAAGTCATTTTATGTCGCGCATTACATTGTATACGGCGGTTTTATTGCTACATTGTGTCTACAATACATAAAATGTGTACAATGTACCTAAAGGCCAAGAATTTTCGAATAAATAAAAGACATATTGGAGTAGCATTGAGAAAGATGTGACTGCGTATCCATGCGCTTCCCAACGGATTTAACAATAACTTTAGCATTCTTTTTCTCATAATCAAATAACTCAATTCTGCCCCTCCAAGTCATTAGGCAAAACATCAGACGACCTTGCCTCTGACGGAGACAACAATATCTCAAAGTGCCTCATCAGAAAAGACACCGCATATCGATTCGCACGCGACAGTCGCGCGGTCTATTGGGGGCGGAAAATAGAAAGGAACGCATCAATCGTCGGACTGGGAAGAATCTCCTGACTCCGCGACTAAAGCGGTTCGTGACCTGGCCAAATCGATTCAAATCACAAAGGAGATCGTTCTCCGAGATATGAGCACCAAAAAGGAACAAATGTCAGGAGGGGTGGGGGATGACAGGGAAAAGACTTACGGGAAACGTTTATCAAGTTGGGGACACTGTCGCACAGGTACACATTGGAAACAATTGCCTGATGGGCTTCTTTTGACTCATTCTCGGTAAATAGCCGAAGATATAGCAAAACCGCCGCGCTGGAAGGTCGCCGCCTGGGTTCAGGAGGAAAAGAACCAACCAGCTGAGGAAGAGCCGTCAGAAGAACCAGAAGTTTCGAAGGAGCCTCCTCGGCCATCGTCGCCCGCGGAGGAAAATATTTTCGAAGGAAAGGTGCCAGAGAAGGCTGAAGTTTCAAGTCAGGTGGGAGATAAGGAGGGCGAAGCAAGTCCACCGAGGTCGGCAAAGAGCGGAGACGCGGATTCGGGCAACGGGCCTCCCGCGTCGTTGAAGAGTTTGAGTCCCATTGGATCGAAAACATCTTCACAGTCAGCAGAGGAAAGAGACAATCAAACAGAGACGAAAGAGATCGGAAAGGACGAGGAGACTCAAGAAAGGCCCCAGTCGCGGGACAGTAAAACATTGGGAGAAGATGTGGTCATAAAGGTAGATACCGTTTGCTTATTTTTTAGCGGTTATTTTGTTCCGCGTTTTTCTTATTTTGCTTCACGGAAAATACAAACAGAAATAAAATGAAGGATGTACGACTTCCTTAATTATCAGTCATTCCGATATCAGGTTTCGCATCATTACAAGTTGAACTGTGCATCTGAACGTCAGTGGTCAATCTAATGCTCGCGATTTACATTATAAAGGATGGAGTGATTTATCTTTAAATACGGAAAATATGTGTAGAACATGCAAAACCGTGGACATTTTTGAGCTTATATTGTTCCTAACAATTAAGGTTTACTAATACGTTTCCAGTATTTTCCTTAAAACATCCTAATATGCAAATGTCAGATTCAGGAGTATTGGAGAGCATGTGAAAGGCCTCTTGACAGCTTTTCAAAGACATTAGAGTTAGATAAAAGCTCCAAATAGTCGTTGTTTGCGAGCAAACTAACCGTTGAGGAATTCCCACCAGCGGGGGTTGGGGTTCCCAAAGTCTTTGCAACACTTGCAAAGCTCGACCACGGAGTACCCCAACCCCCGCTGGTGGGAATTCCTCAACGGTCAGTTTGTTCGCCAACAACGGCTATTTGGAGCTTTCACCTTACTCTAATGTCTTACCACAGCCGTCTTCCATTTCCTTATAGCTTTTCAAAGGAATAAAATAATGTTAATAGAAACAAAACTCCCAGGCTCTGGACCTAAGTAGCATTTTCTCATGTTATTCATACACCGTAGGCCGTAAGTAAGTAAGTCTTAAAAAAATATAAAGGTCAACCTTCAACTAAGCCACCAACGGCCAAGGCGGCAATGAATATTAACAAACTGCCTTAAAAGGTTCGATAACTTATTATATAAATAAGTGCACTGAGAGTGCGCAATAATTTAATCTTTCTTAACATCAAAGAACGAAGTAAACTTCTAATTTCTCGTGATGAGATTCAACGCATATGTTTCGGAAATGTGTAATACAAGTTAAGCATTTCTTGCGCACGGCAAGATTCCACGGAACTCTTTATTATCCCAAATAAATGTTCATTCAGTTACATTAGGTAAATTAAAGGAGTAATAATATTTTTGAAGTAAAATATTTTAAATTGACCTTTTCCTTGCCATTTGAATTTAGTGCTACTGAAGTTGGTGGGCTTTTTAATTCATCACCATTGTAATCATTGGACTCCTTGGAAAGCTACATAATGATAATTAAAATATCAACATAAAATTGGTATTTTCTCTAAGAAGGGTTTACTATTGTCCAATTAACAGATATGGAACAAAATGAATAGGTGCAAAAGGCACCTAAATTAAAATTTAGAGGTTTTCTAAAACTCAGAATTTCTACTAAAAATCGTAATCTCTTATGCTCAGGTTTTAAATTTAAATATTTATTTTAAATATAGATGTAAATTTTTGAGAAAGGTTTAATAATACATGAAAATTCGAAAAATCAGATGTATACAATCTTTCCATTAAGATGGGCACCGGATTGCCTAAAACCTCCGCTTTTAAAAATATACACTAATTTAATCATTATTATTACACTAATTTAATCATTTAATAAAACATGTGGATATACATTTAAGAATGCCCATAAATGCAAATATTTTGCTTACGATATGATTCTGAGACTGTCCGATTTATTCCCTTCTTAAGCCAATTTTGAAAACTAGGTAAAGGAAATAACAATCACTTATACACAACCACAGACCGAAGAAAACATTAAGCATGTACATGATTTCTGAGTTTATCTCCATCATAACAAATTAATTGGAAAACAAGCGAAAATGACAGAGTCCAAAAAAGGAACCTAAACATTGATCTTTCCTTTATTCTATTGCGATAGAATACCTTGAGGTCTCCATAGTCTAACCAAAGTGAAAAATCTCAAACTTCTTTTGGATAAAGAAAAATACTTAATTTCATTCAAAAAGGAAAAATTTCACCACTTGCAATCAGCGATGGAAGCAAATATAAACGTAACTCACAATCGCAAAACTTATTTCCGGTTAAGGAAGCAGAATTGTTTTCCACAGATTTAAATTTTTTAATATACATTAATTATGGATCTCCTTGGTTTTCTTAATAATTTCGACATTATAACGTTTTATCATTTGATTAGTCAAAATGTTATTTGTTTTGATTTTTTAATCCAAGTTACAAAGTAAAACATATTTCATCAAAAAATATTTTATTTCTTATTGAATGTTTTATGCCTCCATTTATTATTTATTTTCTATTATTTGGTTTATTAATTCTTATTTTCACCATTATGATTTGTTTTCCCAAACAAGTTCCACTAAACTTGACATCTTTTCAAACAGATTTGCTGTGGAGAAGGGAGAAGTAGCTAATATCGCCTATATACACGAAGCTTTCCATCATATTTGGGTGTGTGCAATAATTGGAGTTATTGAAGCAAGTTGTAACATAATTTCTAGAAGAATTCTCCAAATACCAAAAGAAAGCTGTGGTAACATAAACTTTTACATTTAAAATTTCAGTCGGTCTGTGATGTCAGGATACATGTCTGTGTGTGAAATTTGTGATAATAAAGTCCATCACTGAATAAAAATTTAAAATTAGATCAAAAGTAATTTACTCTTTATGACATTGATATGTTTCCTGCTTTAATTAAGTTGAAGACAAAGATTGTTTTAATTATCATCTATTAAGGGAGGGGAGGTGGTGGAAGGGAATTTCGAAGAAGAGGCAAAAGAAAGAGAAGACAAAATGCAGGAGGCAAGGAAACTCAATGGAGCAGACCTGCAGGTGACAGGGTCAGCTCTTGCATCATCACTACAAACAGGGCAGAAAGACCTCAAAAAGCAGGGACAAGATGGTATCTCCCCTCTGGCCACAGCTTACACACCATTTCTCGTGGCCAAGCAATTTGCGGAAGATAATCTACGACACCATCCACTACCTGATATGGTATGTCATTTTCCTTATGAATTTACATCACTTTGCATGAGTTTATTAATTTTATAAGCATTTCTCATTTTAATTATATTATTGAATGATCAAAATAATATGGATATACGTACTGTCCACCTGTTATAGCTTGTGGATGGTATACCCATAATATTTTGAAATATTTAAAGGCAATAATATTCTTATATTTCGTAGAACTCTTGGTAATTCATTTAACACAGAATGATAAAATAGATAGAATAATCTTTCAGAGTATTTTATCCAAGTCAGTTAAAATACTCTTGTGTGAAGTATCATTCTCAATTAGTACAGCCTCCCTGGGAAGCAGCATTTTCCACTTTGGGAATCATTGAGATCTTGAAAAAGCCTTTTGCCAAAGACTGATGAAAGATTTTCTTGGTTTTTTGAGATAGAAGTATCAATAAATTTTAATGTTAATATGCATTGTACTAAATTTCCTAAAATTGACCATCCTGAACCACCCTGGCTCCATGACTTCTCCCATGGCAAATAAAAATGAATATGGTAAATATATAATGAAGTAAGATGCAGCACTGAAGTTCCATTCTACAGGAACATCTCCTGAGCAGAGTATACACCAAAATAAAGTATAAAATTTGTATATTATATAAATTAATGTAAAAGTTTTGGGCTTCCAGATAGCCAAGTGGGCAGTGTGTTCAACTTTGGTGAAAGTGGTATTGGGTTTGATTTTCGTGGGGGCTCACGTGTGAAATGACCTTAGCTGTTTAAGCACTTTTAATAAAGCAACTAATTAGTAGGCATTCCAACAATGATTTTAAGTAACAAAATTGAATTACCCTCCAGCATCAAGTATATTGTAGCATCTTCACTCAAGCAATATATTTGAGGCTATGTTAGAAACTATATACATACATACATAAGTGTTCTACCTTTCGGTAGGTCCATGTGCCCTAATATTCCCTATTCATAGCCCTTTCCTTCGCTACCTGGTAACTTACCCCACCCTTTATGTCATCTAACATTTTTTGCCTTTGCCTTCCCCTCTGTCTTTTCCCTTGCATTCTACCCTCTATTACATTCTTCAGCAATCCCTCTCCTCTCAATATCTGACCCACCCATTTCTTTTGTCGGCGCTTAATTACTTCAATTAAAACCCTTTCCTCCCCAACCATTTCTAGCACCTCTATGTTTGTTTTTCTATCCACCCAGCTCACCTTCTCCATTCTACGCCACACCCACATCTCAAATGCCTCCAATCTTTTGATGTCCTCTTTTCGTAAGGTCCACGTTTCACACCCATATAGCAAAACACTCCATATCAAGGATTTTACCAATCTTTTCCTGATTCCTTTATCGAGACCCTTTGTCATTAATTCCCTTCGCTTCATAAAAGCTTCCTTGGCCAATGCTACTCTTTTTCGAACCTCATCTCCACACCTCCCATCCCAAGATAGAACACTACCCAAGTACGAGAATTTGTCCACCTGCTCTAGTTTTTCCCCATCGACCCTGATCGTTAATTTAGCCTTCTTTCCCTTAGTGAATCTCATTACCTTAGTTTTACTTACGTTAATTTTCATTCCATATTCCCTTGCCTTATCGTTTAGTGCATTTACTAGTATTTGTAAACCCCTTTCGGAATCGCACACAATAGCTTTATCGTCTGCATATCTTACTGACTTTACTACTTTCCCTCCAACTATCACTCCCTTGCTTATTTCTTCCCAAGCTTCATTCACCATTTCCTCTGCATATATATTAAAAAGCGATGGTGATAATGGGCATCCTTGTCTTACCCCTCTCCCTAACTCTGCCCATTCCGACTCTCCCTCAGTTATTCTAACTCGCGCTGTTTGATTTAAGTACAAATTTTGCACCAAACGCCTATCTTTCCAGTCCAACCCAATTTTCTTTAAAATTCCCATTAATTTTGGCCATTGAACTCTATCGAAAGCCTTTTCAAAATCGACAAAACATGCACATATATCCTTTTTAAATTCCAGGCTTCGTTCTACTAGCACCCTCATTACCCCGATTGCATCCCTCGTTCCTTTCCCTTTCTGAAATCCGAACTGGTCTTCTCCTATTTGTTCCTTAATTTTTCCTTCAATTCTTCTATTCAATACTCTTAGAATAACCTTTGCCGCGTGAGATATTAAACTGATTGTACGATAATCCCTACACTCAGAAGCATTATTCTTTTTCTGCAAAGGAATCAGGATTGTCTTAGTAAAATCCTCTGGCCATTCCCCTTCATCATAAATTTTTCTACATAAATTATAGAATTTCCTCTTACCCTTTCCCCTCAGGTTTTTAAGTAGCTCAACTGGTATCTCGTCAATGCCCGTTGCTTTGTTTCCTTTCATATCACGCAAGGCCCTATCAATTTCACTATCTAATATCCCAGGTCCAACATCATCATCCTCCACTTCTTGTTCACTTTCTAACATTATGTTTGTTGGCTTCATGTCCTTCCCATATAGTTCCTCGACATATTCTTTCCACCTTTCCCTTATGCTGGCTGGATCTCGTATAACTTTACCATTATTATCTTTTATTGTGGTTGTTCTGTTTCGTGTTTTATTTCCCGTTAACTGTTTCACCTTTCTATACATTAAATCGACCCTCCCACTTTCGTCCAGCTTTTCTATTTCGTTACATTGTCCCTTCCACCACTGTTCCCTCGCCCTATTTGTTTCCCTTCTCAGTTCGTTATTGAGAGCCCTATACATTCTACGTCCTTGTTCTGTGTTAACCCTTTTCCATTTCCTTCTTTCCTCCATTTTATTTATCATTTCTACCGTCACCCACGGTTTCCTAATTTTGTTTTGTTTGATTCTCCCAATAGTTACTTGCGCACTATCCTTGATACTGTTTTTAATCTTTTCCCATTCTCCGGGTGACCCTACCAGGAACATAGTTCCCGCCAGTTATGCTCTTTAGATGATAGGAACACGCAAGCCCTTCCACCACGACAAGGTTGTAGTCCAGAGAAGGGTAGAAACTATATACATGATGAAATTTAACTTCTGTCATAGCCACCAGAAACATTGGTGTACTATCTTACTCATACATTCTATTAAATTTATCTTCATAGCTGAAGGAATAGAGCAAGAAAATGTATGTGTTTTAGGGTTTGGAGAGACCAATCAAAAATTATTTCATTAAACTACTAAGTCTTTGATTTAAATTATTGGACTTATCTTTAAACAGATACCCTCATTATCCCCCTGGGGTTCCATAGGAAATCAGTCTCTCTTAACTCAGTGTTGCAATGTGTTTCATACTGGTTTTCTTATTATATGAATATCGACCACCAGGAGTCGAAACAATATTGCTATGAGTTAGTTAGAGTTCAGAAGTTGATAGGATGTTGATGAAAAAATGTAAATTAAAGTTTATGACTACAATTCTTAAGAATAAATGAAAGCAATATGTTACAAGTGGCAACACTGAGTTGAGAGATACTGATTTATTGTGGAACTTAGTGTTTGTGGAGATAGAGTGAGCATCTCCGAGTTTACAGATAAGATTTAATCAATTAATCTTTGATTGGTCCACAATCTAAAAGATGTCATCTTCCTTGCTGTGCCTCATCAGCTGTGAAGATAAATTTAACAGACTATAATGGTAAAATATATATTTTATCTCAAATGGTAAAGTATGTATTTGGTTTGAATGAATTCTTTGGATTCTAATTTCTGCATTAATAAATTGTGAACATATCTATGATTTACAAAAACTTGATTAATAATCTACAATAGTAATTACCATCAGGTATAAATTTACATATTTGAGTTTTATATTTGTGTGTGTCAGTAACTCTCCATAAGATATACATTGAAGCAATTAAAAAAAATCAGTCTCACATTATTTCTCAATAAGATAGATATATGAAATTTAGCAATTCGTTTGAAGGTTAATGGGTATACTTAAATTTTTATACAAAAAGCAATTTGGGTTCTATTCCACCCCTTGAAAATTGATGAAAATAAATAATTCATTTTACTCAAGTGCAACCTCATTTTCTTTTGCAAAAATAAATTTGAAATAATGGTCCTACAAAATTAAGACAAGCACCAAATGAAGGGAAACTGAATAAACGGTCTTAATTTGGTCATGAAATATCATTTTAGATAAAAAATTGCAAGTATTCAGACAAAAAAGATGAACATTTTGTGGTTATAAACAACCAGTCCCCTTGAAGACCAAGGCAATTATGGAAGCATTTTTGTATGTTAATTTCATTATTATAAAAAAGATATGCCTTCATATGTATGATGCAGCATATTAGCAATTTTACTGGAAATTTATCCAATAACTAACAATGCCTCAAGTGAATAATATCTTATTAGTTCATGAGACAATGATGGTGTTACCAGATGTCAAAGTGAAAATAAACACATATTAATCCATGATTTAAATGAAATTGATATAGTTTCCATTCTAAAATTCACATCTCAAGCATGGCATTGGTATGTGGTGCAAACCTTGATTATTTCCAAGTGACTGGCTTTGATACCCTACACTAACTCCTACCACAGTCTGTTAAATTCAAATTATTGTGCTTAATTGCAAGTTTAAATGTTTCAAATTCCACTGACTGTAAAAAGGTTAGAAATTCTTAAATTATTGTACTAAGATCATATTATCAAAGAAGTATCGATGAACTTTTATTCAAAAAAGCTTTAAAATCTGCTATTTTCACTAAATACCATAAGACTGTAGAGGAGAGAGAAATTAAAATGAGGTATCTATGAGGAGTTACTGATTGTGTTATTTATATCTTTAGATCATTGAAATTTTCATGCAATTACTTTCAAGTAAGATAAGACAGAGTGATATCTTTTATAAGGAAGAACCAAGAAATCATAAGTAGCCACAATGAATTTAATCTAATTAATTTCATTAGTTAGACAATATTATCTATGTATAAAATGTAGGATGATCGGTAAAAGGCATAACAGCAAATTTAGAATATAGCCCGAAGATGAGAAAACATTTAAATATTTTGAATTACCTGCAAGTAGTAACACAAGAGCACAGATAAATCAAAAAAGGAAGAAATATAATATACATTAGTTAAATTTACATTAAAGAATTTTGATGTACCCTATGGTGCTTCTTACAATATATTCTTATTTAAAGAAATAAACTGAGGTAAGTGTAAACACATCCTTAAACCAGTTTATGGTGATAGGCTTTAATAAAGTTCCAAAATCCACCACTGAGGGGTAAAAGCTGTCAGGGATGTTGCTGAAAGGGAAATAAGACAGATGTGATGGATGGGCTTCAAAAGTTTGTGGTCTTCATACCTTTAGGGTTTCTGTCCTGTACCTCTTAGTCATTGCAATAAGAAATAAATTCTATGGTTTATCAGACACATTCACATGGACGCTTTAAATAATTACTTCTTTGATCAGTAATAAAAGGACAATATTTGAACTAAAATATTATGGTAATTTAGATCCACTTCAATCAAAAATCCTTAAGCAGACTGCAAGGACTAATAGATAAAAAGATAAATTGAAAATTCAAAATTTTGTATTTCAACACCAAAACTGTTTGCATGTGGTTAATTTTGCCACAAAGAATCTGATAAGAATTCTTGGTTGTATGAGTACTAAAAAAAAGATTGCCATACATAATTTATTGAGGGGGAAAGTTCCAGACTAAATGTCTAGGCAAATAACAAAAACCCTGATATTTTAATATATATACTTTAAAAACCTGATAATAATTATTTCCTCTCAGGTTTAATTCAGTCAAAAAATAATGTCCTTCATATTGAAGGTTGAGATCAAAGAAAATGATAGTACTACCAGAGCAAAATGATTTCACTCTATTTCATAATGATACAAAAATATCATGAAAACACAGAAGTACACTTTCTCATTTGGGCAATATTGAAACAAAATATAATAATCCTCCAGTGAAAAACCTGGTGAATTAATAACAAGAAATTTTAATTCTAACCATTTGACGTATTGAAGGATCTTCAAGCTTTTGAAATTGTCCAAAGAAATCTTTATTACAACAAGGAAATAGTAACACTGTTGTTGCCTGATCAGATAGTTTCACAAAAGAATTTCAAAATGTTTAAGACAAGTGTCATTATTTATAACTTTTGATTCAGAGCTAAGATAATTTGTGCCACTTGAGGCTAAATGGCATTATCTATTACATTCACAAGATAACCATTAAAAATTCAGTCCAAATAGGAACATTTCAAGTATATTACTACTTTTTTCACAGATATAAAAATAAAAACAGAGGTTTGGAATTGTTATAGATGCATCTGCACATGCACTCAATGATCAAGGATACAAAGCAACTAAGGAATGCTATTAAATTAAGTGATTGCAAAATGGAACCTACCATTTATTCTCCAGTACTTTCAGATAAATATTGTTATTCTTTAGTATTTTTGTTAATACAAAATATTACTATTTTTAAGTTTATCCAAGCAAAAGAGTCCAAAATAAATTACCTTAACTTCTTGAACTTAAAATGTAACCTTCAAATATAAATTATCTCATACAATGAAATCAAAAGCTTTTGGCCCCTGAGACAAAGAAAATAATTAGTCTATGAGAGTCTACCTGCCCAGAACCAAATGAAGCAAGGACTGCCTCATGTCTAACAGAGCTTCCTATCTTGTTCTCCATCAAGAAGGCACTTTCTCCTTCAGCTATTGATATTAAGCTTCACCAAGGACCATAAGCTATAAATTCCATCATACTTTTTGAAGTACAAACTTTGAAATATAATCTGTTAATACTTATAGACACAAAGTAATGGCATAGAGATTGGTGGAGACCTGTAGGAGGAAAAGTTGCTTACAGCTTCTAACAGAAAACATCTTAAAATTAGTTACTGCCAGGTATATGATGAACTCTCACTTTAAGCCTTATGCCGAAGAGTACAAAAATAATCTTTTACATGGAAAAATAAATCAAATTTGCACCAAGTTATAATTACCCCTCAGCTTCATTCAGCTGGTATACAGGATTGTATTAAATGAAACTTAGTGACAAAGCATGGAATGCATTACATTCAGAGGAATGAAAATTGTGAAAAATATCATCAGAGCAACAACCAGAGATTAGTTCATTGATTATGAAAATAAATTATACGTAGACTTCAGTGTTAAGATCTCTTTTGTGACACAATAAAAACAACCACTTACACTGTTTAATTTCAATAAACTTTGATGACTAATTCCTAATATGGAATCTGTTCGAACATTCTTAGGTTCTCAAAATGAAATAGAGAACTACCATTTTAAATTCACAAACTTTAAGAACCAAGCCCAAGATGAAAATATTTTTATTGCAAGGCCACTCAGGAAGTTTATAGAAACATTTCCAGACTTTTCTTCTAGATAGCCAATGTCACTTTCTACCTCTTTGATTTGAATGTTCATATAATGGATCCCTACAACAGCTTCCCAGATTCTGCTTTACAATGTCTGATTAATGAAAGTCTTAAACCAGTCCAGTCTTATGATAATGGAAGACCTATAACCATAGAGAAGAAACTTCTTTTGTGCCTATCTAATCACAACAATACATACAGAAACATAGCTGTGGTTTACATTGAATTCTATATTTCACAATTCATAATACCAAATTTTCTGAAACTCAGCATTATCAGCTTTTTACCCCTCTGAATAGGAATAAGAGAATAAACATAGTTCATTCACAATGGGTGCTCAATTCTACGTATGCTTTATCTCCATTATATCTTCGAGACTAAGCTATTTACTGGAACATAAATGAAAAATTTAGATTTAGACTAAGATTTCTCATTTGTCATGGATAACTGAGCTAACAACTAACTAACTACTGTTAAGCATTTTGGTCAGAAAACTCAGAAATCAAGTTCGTCAGTTTGATAAAATACCAGTAAATAAATTGTTTTAATATTTACAACTCAAGTGTTTCATCTGCAATTATAAAAGAATCGATATCAGGGTTTGTTAAAAATTAATTGCATGTTAACTTTGAATAATTTCACCAAAAGTAGTAACTTCATAGAAGAAAATCAATCTCGCTCTAAAGTTATAATATCCAGCATTCAAAGTAAACAAAGAGAAGATGTATGATGAGAATATTACCTTTACATACTAAATGTTTAAATTCAGCAGTGGCAGCTTAAGTAAGAGTAAAATATATTTATGGCAATGTCATTTAAGTTTTATTATTATTAGTTCATGGGCAGCAAAAGTATAGAAGCTTCTGTCTGAAGCATGGACAGTCCTACAATTGACACCTAGTCAGATTTTTACAGTATGACATGACATATACTCTAGATATATATATCTCTATATATCTTTGTCAAGTTCTAATGTTACTCATTAGAATTTGAAAATTTCAATGAACCAGCAATATATAATGATATACTTATGTATCAAAATGGAACAATTAATGCTGATTAGAATTTAATAATCACCACAGTTTAAGAAAAGCTATTTCAAAAGCACGAGACAAATTTATGCTAGTAGCTTTATGATTAACTTCATAAAACCCTTGCAAATAGGTAATTTTATTAATTCCAAAAATATTTACCAACACCTTCATTGGTGAGAGAAAAAACATAGTGTAAGCTTTCAGTTTTTAACCAGAATGAACTCTTTAGCACAATTTCTGTTTTGATAACAATATGTAATTTCTTAAATTATGTGATTGAAATTTGCTCTGGTCTGGAACTTGTACATAGCATTTCCATCACTACAATTTTTAAGTTATTTACCAATAAATATAACAATAACAGGAAAATTATTCAACAACTTGTTCACAAAGGGCATTAGTTAACAATTTTTACTCTATCCATATAGGTGAGTGACCCCAATTATCGACTAATGGAGTCAAGAATTAAGCATCCTGGCACAGTTCTTCCTGTGCCACCAAGAGCAACAGCTGTCAGCATCCGCCATAAAGGGGCTGGACCCACTCACTGCACCAAATCTAGCATCTTCCGAACTGTAGATCCACCTCCTGAAAATCCGTCCACAGCAATAGCACCATTAGGATGCAAGGAAGAAGAAAAGCCCAAAAAGAAATATAACCCAAGGATAACAAAAATGGATCTTGCTATTGGTTGGGATATCAAGGAAAATGGCCATGGACATACTGGACCAGCAGGAGCTGCACCATCAGTATTCAATATTGTTCCTTTGACTTGCCATTCTGCTGGAGACTGTGGAATGCCTGGAGGCTGTGGAACACCATCAGCCAATGGCTCTGTGAAGTCTCCTTTGCAACAGAAAAGCAATCATATAGAGGATGCTCCTTGCTCTTCAAAACAAAACACTCCTCCTGATACCAAGCCCTCCTCTGCATTAAATTCTAAACCAACCACTCCACCTCTTTCAAAACCTCCTTCAAGTCAAAGTTCCAAACAATCCAGGTCAAAAAATTCAAAACCACCCTCAGCTTCTAAACCATCTACAGCTCCACATGAAAGTTACAATCAAAACAGAAAAAATGGTTCCCTGAGATCCTGGGAGAAATTTGGTAGACCACCAGTTAGGAAAGCATGGGAAGAGAAAGAGAATGACAGCCCCAACACCATTGTGGAACTGCAAAACCAATTTCGGGGAGATGAAATAAAAACTTGCATGCCTAATGGTATGGAATCTTTACCCAAAGTGAACAATGTCAGAAAAAGACGTTCTCAAAGTTCCCCAAATCTTAGCAGAAATGCTGTGCAACCACAGTTCCAAAGATCAAATCCAGGGACAAATCACAAGGCCTGCTCTGCATGCCATGATGAATCTAAGAATAAAACAAATGCATCCCCTAAAACTTCAGAGAGCAGCGCCTATAAGATGGCTTTCAAGGCAGGGAAACTTGGTAACAATCGACCAATGACAGCTCATCCATCTGGAAGTGGCAGTACCTCCAGTAGTCAACAGGACTTGAAAGTGAAAATTCCAAAGCCTCGACCTCCTTTTGCTAGGCGTAGTTATTCCATCAGCACCTTGGCTCCACCATTTTCCCTCTGGCCTGGAAATCACAAAAGAGGTGGTCGAGATTACCCTGACCATTGGAGACTAGCCTCTGTCTATCAACATGCTTTCAAGCCAGTACAGAATCGTACAAGGCCCTTGCTTGCCACTGTTTATCAATGAGAGTACAAATGTTGAATTTTACTCTAAAACTGCTCAAGGCTAAGTGTAAGAGGTGACTCTTGCAAGGCTGAATATGCACAATAACTGTGATTGGACGCATAGGTCTCTATGTTGTTGTAGTCCTTAATTCACACAGTGCTGTTTGTAAATAAGACTACCCAGGATTGTTTCTAAATGTTGATATGAAGATAAGGACTTTGAATGCATAAAATTATTCATATTCTTGAAATATATTTCATTTTCATAATCTTTACCATGTAAATGACCAAATTTTTACAATAACGAATATTGGATTAAAAATAATCATGATCGATAATTTCTTAACTAACTTCATGTCCTGATTGTCACTGGGACATTCTTTGGTGGGCCGTATATCAAGGAAGAAGGCGACTGTACTCCAGGAAAAAGGTACTCTTCTTCACAGTATCCCATGTCTTTGATGCATACAAAAACCTGAAAGATGAGACAAGCAGCTTTTATAATGTTTCATATGTATATAACGTGATCCAGAGTTCCATGAATTAATATCTTGCAACTGTGGAGATATGTAAATGACTTCCAATAGTGTAAATTTAATAAACAATTTTATTGATCTTCATGTTCTACTACTAAGAGATTTCAATTTTCAACTTTAGGTATCCCAACAGGGTCCCAATAATGATAAATGCATGATATTTTATAAACTTAACATTTCTTTCTTAAGTTTAACTTAACTTCTTTATAACTTCTGACAAACTCAAAGGATATTAGAGTCATTAGTATAAAGTAGACAGAGAATGATAACTTTTAAACATTTCTTTGAATCTCAATCAAAATGGCTACTTTTAGCTTATGTCTAAACCACCATGCAAATTACAGAAAAATTTAAACTTGATTGTTAAAATACCAATTTTATTCAAGCAATATCTTCAGGCAGACAATTACATCTTTTCATAAATGAAGATTCTTGACCTAAACATGCAGTTAAATAAATAGAGTCACTTCTAAGTTACAGCTGAAAAGTTACTGCTGCAATAATTTAACAAATAAAAAAGAAAGATGGATGCTCACTGATTCTTAAATCTTGAATTAAATTTTGTATAGATTCTTAAATTTTCGAATAGTATACTGAAAAATATTGTAAACATTCCTGGAATTTTAAAGATACAAAAACTCAATCTTGATGCAATTTATTCTGAATCTAAAGCAGAAATCTAAAAATGTCATCAATTTACTCACTTTAAATATTACTATAATCAGGAATTTGTCACACTCAAACACTCACCAGTTTTTCTCAGATAAAGGAGTAGTAGTTAGAGGACTTCTTGGAAGGGAATAAATTTGATTTTTCAAATGCTGGAGAAGATCAGCAAACGTAGGGTATGATTCTTCCTCTGTAACATTAAAAATTAATTTTAACAGAGAATTATCATGAAATAAAAACAGAAAATAACAAATACTCAAACTTAACACATTCTGAGTGACCATACATTATTATGTTCATCATAATCCATTGAGTTTTAGAACTACCTCTGATAACTATTTTACTACTTATACTCAAATCAAAAAGAGAATGATTAACACGAGTTAAATTATTGAGTTAATTTATTAACTCATATTGTATAACATAATATATTATTAATGAGAGTTAATAACATAAAATTATTAACATGAGGCAGTATATTGGAGAGATAATCAGAAACACAAACCTGCATCACATTTTTCAGGCATTAAATAGAGATTGATAGGTTCACCGCAAGTTCCTGGAGATAAATATGATAAAACACTGCCAGTTCCAATTCCAAGTCCACTGTGTATTTGCAAATGTGACTGTGAAAATGTAGCACTCAACACATCCTACACAGCAAAATAAAAATGTTGAACATCTCACAAATAGGAATAAAATGAGATATATATCCTGACATTCATCATAACCTGATTTCTTGCTATTTCATGCATTGAAATTTCAAAAACTGCATAATGAGAACTTAAAGAAAAACCCCTAATTTAATTTCAAACTTCTCAAATTAATTTCGAAAAAGCTATAAGTAATGAAAAATAAAATATATAAAAGATATGAAAATATCATCTCAGGGATCCACTGTGACAAGTGTAAAACATACTAATTCTGACCTGAGGATAAATTTATTTCAGATCTCAATATAATGTTATTTTTGTGAGAGCAGTATGATTATTTACTGTTTCTCAACAGAATTAGACACTAACAGAGACAATATATTTTTCAGTGAGTTATATTTACTAAAATTACAAGCAACTTAAATTCCTATGTATTTTATGTAAATATTTTAAATAATAAATCTTTACCTATTTTGTATAATACCAAAAATAAATAATCGATTAATAATATGCAGCAGTGAGTTGGTTTTTGTCTGGCTGTAGGTTTTTCAATATTAATGGCCAAATCCATCACAAGAAATGATCAATATGTAAATTCAAGTATTTTAGTCCATTCACCAGGATTGTGTAATAGAAACACATTGAAAAGAACAAACGATCGAAGGCAAGGAAATGTAGGAGTAATTACTAAAAAAAATATTGTGTACAATGGAATTGCAGGATCACAAGAGAACTGTGTTGCCAGAAGCTTTTTGTTAATTACTCATTAATACCCTTTGGAATTATTTTACATTTGTAAGTCTCAAGTCCTTTCTTGCTTACTAACACATTTTCACACAGCACTTCGTGCTGCTGTAATAGCCAATACTTAAATAGCCAATAATTCTATATTTCCCTACAATTTTCTCTTCTAAAAATAAATGCCAATGTTTGACACTAAAAGTAACATCACTTTGACGATTAGTATAACAAAAACAATGAGATCCTTACTGAATGTATTATGAAATAATACACTGGCACTACTGAATAATGCAATTACTGCCTCATTTTCTCTTCGAGTCCAAACATTTTTTGTTTTCTTTTTGAGCTAAATAGTCCAGTAAATTTTTGAATTCCCATTCCACTGCAAACTTCATAGAATGGGACACTGCACTAATTTCTAGAAAATGTAGCGTAATAGCTGGCAATTGTTAAACACTGCAAAGGTAGTAGATTAATTTTTAACATAACTCAGAGAATTTTAAAAAGTACAATCTTAAACATTTAGGTCATTAAAAATATAATAACCTATTGACTAGAGACTGACATGATAAATTCATTCATAAATAACTTAATAAGTTAAAAGAAGTTAGATTCAACACAATTTGTACCACAATATCTAAATGCATAACATTGCAAAATTCAGAAAGACAGAGTAGAATATAACAAATGTTCCTAAATGCCAAGCATAAATTCCATTAAAAACAAGGTACCTCTTATCTTCACTGTATGTATGTAAGAGACCAGAAATCAAAAACAAATGCAGATTAGCTCCCAATAGGAAAATAGCACTAATCTTTTCATGCATCATAATTTGACAATATAATTTTAGAATAAGAATAACTGAGAATAAAATTTTTATGTTTAGCTCTAGCTTTTACAGCCAAATTTTACTACCAAAATGTTGAGCAAACCATTCAAGAGTGACAGTGAGGAACTAAATTTAATCATACTAGGTGAATCTATTAAGGAGATGTCAGTATTCAAACATAACCATTTTTTCTGATATCTTTACTACCAACTTCATAATGTAGTGCATATCTCAAGTTTGTTATTAAACTCTAATGCCACAGGTATACATCACAATTGAGGGGACAATATTATCAGTTGTACACAGAAATGGAGGCAAAACATATCATAAAAATATTTAACGTACTTGCTTTTACTAACATAACTTCCTAGCTGATCAGCCAGTGCTTCTCCACATTCTTAAAAAGGCGATTACGTACAACTTTCCAACTAAAAACATCCATAGCAAATACAAATTTCATTATAATAATTTCAAAACTTCCTCAACCAGCAAGATCTAAGAATTTTACCTGCATCGTTTTCAGTCTACTTGGAGTAAAATCAGCAGGTTCACATCTGTTTTGTAGGAATAATATGTGAGGAAAATATTCCACTATTTCATCATCAAGAGTGGTTGTTGGTGTAGATGGTTTTAACATTTCTGAAGACAATATAAACCTGAAAATTAAAATACCATGAAAGATTTTCTCCTTAAATCAAACTATTTATACAAAAACTTTCATCTTAGACATGCATGAAATGGATGAAAAATTCAAACCTCAAAACATTTGGATCAAAGGCCCAATCCTGGACCAGTAAGACAAGATGACAAACGGACAAAAAGAAAGATGCCAACTGCAATGACTGAGCTTCCATTGCATTTTCTGCCGAAGAGAAATCAGCAGCTGCTAATTTTTTCTCCTGTAGAGCCATGCGATCCATGAGAGAAGCCGATAAAGCTGGTTGGCAGTCTAAGAAAATGACCCTTGCTCCTCCTGATGAACCACCCCCACTCACCCATGCATCAACACCACCAGTGCAATGCCAACTACCTTCTTCCTGTTCCAATGTTTGAGGCTTGAAGATCAAACTTCTGATTGCAAAGGAAAACAATGGTTATTTAATAAATAAATAATATCTGCTTAAAGGTAAAAATTAACATCATTAACATGGTATGGAGTATAAAATTAGCCTGTGGATAGTGGATGTTAAACAATACACAAATAAAACCCTTGGATCTTATATAATGAAAAAAAAAAGAATTAAGTAATGTAATTTGAAAAATTATGCATATTGCAGCTATACTATGATATAAAATTACAAAGTTAGAATTAGTGTATAAAATATTGCCAACAAATAATTTGAAACTGACATGAAATATTTTACAGCATTCTACATGTTTAAAAATATTACTCAATAATTAAGAATTATAATCAATTTCTTCGTTATTACATTTGACATGAAACTCTCTACAACAAAAATGATTAGCAACAACTCAATACATAGATGAGTATTCCTGCATGAGATAATTTAATGAAATTTAAGCAACTAGACTGAATAACATAACATTGCTGACAAATATAAACCCTAGGAGATTTTACTTCAGTATAAATATTTTAGGAAGGGTGCGCCATCTGAGGACTGATTTGCACATGGAACGTTTTAAAACAAGTGTAATACAACTTTAACAGGAAAACATTCCTAACGAGATAAACCTAGGAATGAAAATACTTCTTCAGCACAGAAAAATTAGATGAAAAATAATCTTTACTAGAAAAATTAATTCTATTATAAGATTCTAAAAGACAACCAACTATGCTCTAGCAAATGTTTCCTCATTTACATTGCTTATACAAAACTTTCTTTTACCCTCACTTTTGTATCATTAACTAAACTACCAAGCTTACTTATTTGGCTGATCAGGAGTGTTTCTTGCAAGATAGGAAAGTATAGTGGACTTTCCAACACCTTGAAGACCAATAACTCCAACAACAAGGAAATCGGTTTGATGATCCAACAAGAAGTCACTTAATGTTACTGTGGATCCACTTCCTATTAGTGCTTCTGGAGTACAAAACTGGAACGATTCATCTATAAGCTTGACGCATGTAGTCATTTCGGGTGGGGGAGCCAAGGGATTAACGTCTGCGAAATAGTAAGAGTTTATCATAGCAAAGTCAATAGTTAAACAGTATCATGTCCATTTATTCGAATTTTGCGAAAGAAACATACTTTCAACATTACTAGGCTTTGATGCTAACTGATATACTGGTTGAGGGGTATCGCTATCCTTCCTGAAAATGGACAGTTGTATTAATGAACATCCTAAGTCAGCTATCATCATTGCAGAAATATTTCCACTTTCCTCACCTAACAGTTGTACCATGTCGCTGACTAGGTGAGATAGCCCTGTTGTCGCCCTCTCTATTTCTCAAAATAATCGTTGGCTGAGGCGGTTTTTCAAGAGTAATAGGCTTAGCCGGGCTTCTTGCATCTCTTTCTCTGTTACTATCCCAATCCCTTTCTCTGTCAGATTTCGTGAGAATAATCGGCATTCGTCCAGATCCAACAGGACCATGTTCATCTTTGTCCTTAGATGAAAATAACAAGTTAACAATGCATTGAAAGATGAATAAAAATCACACAATATACATTAATTGTTAAAATACCTTAAAGTACGGATTAGGTTTCCTTCTTCTTTTGTCTTTTCCTCTATCGTATTCCGACATTTGGAAATAAATAAAATCTTCTCAAATTCAAGGATGGTAACAGGAAAGATCTCCGGCTCAGCGGTCGATTTGCTCTTCCGCAAGTCTCGTGCTTGTGTTTTGATTACACAACGCTGAACGCCATGTTTCCTATGACAGATGAGAGAGGAGACTTCGTAAGCGAAGAATTGCGAGGGATATTTTGAAATGAATCGTTTAATAAACATCATGATTTCTTTTTTGTTTCATTTAAAGATGATTATATATGAAAATTAAGAAAAAATGAGTAACTTTTAAAGTATGAGAATTTTTAAGTAGGTGAGGTAAGAGTGTAGCCAACTCCAAAATCTATCTAGAAAAGGATCTTATTTCTGGTGTAGCTTGGAAGCAGGTAAATCCCAATTTGGTTTAAATTAATATTAGTTTGGAGTTATGATTTGTTTATATCTTAAGAGCATACAACGGAAAGACTATGTAATTTCCCGTCAGTATTTTGTTACCTTAGGAATCTCTTATCTTCAATTAATAATATAAATAATACAATGGTTTATGAGCAGAAATTTTATAATGCCTCTGAATTAACAATAATGATAGCGGTTTGAATATGTTATTGTAACAGGCATTCCAAGTGAAAGTTTTAAAATTTAAATTGAAACTTAAGTACAGTATAATTGTTGTGACTAGCAGGATTGTCTGTAAACTGTTCAGCCCGAAAACAAATTTGGACCTCATCCCCTCTACCATCAGCTACGAAGAGTTAGGAGAAGGAAATGAGGCTTACTATGCAAGTGAGGTAGTTTGCCTTTGCTTTGCTCACTGAGCTAGAATGCTATAAGCAGAACAAGCCCACGTTAGGTGTTTGAAATACGACTTTTCTAGTAACAATTTTTGTAACATTGCATATGGAGAAACCTTAATTAATGCTATTACTCAGCAAAAGTCATACCTCAATAGCTTTCATATCATCACAGATTATAATTAACTAATGCAGGTCCTGTTGCTAGCTACATGAAGGCTCTTACGTTTGTAATAATTTTGAATATCTATTAATAGTCTGAAAATATTAAGTATCACGTGCAATGTTAAATACAAAACATGGAATATAAAATGCATAACCTTTTTTCAATTCCCTCTTAAAAGACTGTGTAATAAATTAAGCATCGCTTCATCCTAGCGCACAAGAAAAAGGGGCAAGAATTCAGTAAATGAATTGACTTCCTTTCCCGTAGGCGTTTAGGGGAAGTCCATTTAACATGTTATGATGGAAATATGGATCTTTCGTAATCTTTTTCAATAAAATTCAAATTTGCTTATTACTTTTCCTTTACGCAGTGCATAACAAACTTTTACTATAATTTAATATATTTTATTATATTTAACAAATCTGTTATAATATTTCAGGTTAAAGAAAACATTTTGTTAACATTGAAGTTGATAATATTAAATTGAATCAGTTATTGAACTAAACTAGAAAATTATTCGATTATATAGAATCTGAAGTTTGTTACTATTGTCACTGTAAATGAAGTAAAACATTTATTGCATGGTCAAAGAGAGATGGGAAAGTAGCCTTAATATGTCTATTATATATATAAATAGCCTTAATAGCGTTAAACAAGTACATCCCAGTGATTGATTTCAAAATATTCCTAGGTGAGTAAATCCCATGACGTTATATTTTATTGACATCGGAAAGTGTGGTCGATAAGAATGTTCTAGGAAATTCCACCGGATAATTTTCCCATCTTTCCCCTCTCCTAGAACAATAGCCCAACGATAGCAAATTAGTGCATCATCCACATCCTCGCCCTTTTGATGATAACTCAACAACGTCGTAATCAATTCTCTGAATTGTAATTTCATTCGACGTCATGATGAATTGATTCAGTTCTCGCGGTACTACGCGTCGGCCTGCACAAAAAGTGTTCATTGACTCGAATTGACTCTAATTCCATATTTCATCACTTTTTTCCTCAATCTTGCCGGCACGGCGTGTCTCCAATCACGTGGATCTGTTATTATTTACCTCCTAATCGAAAGATAAATCTCACGCTCACTCTCTGCGCGACTGAAACGTTGCACAATAGGGAGGCAAAATTCACGTTTTCTGAAGATGTTTGGAGCGGCTCGATTGCAAAGAAATAAAACTTAATAACATAAATCCGCCGTTAAGACCGAGTGACACACTGCGAAATATGTCTATAATTGTTACCGCAAGATATCGTGGGTGGGGAAGATGAAACATCGAGATAACGCGGGGAACGGGTTAAAGAGGAAGGAGAGGCCAATTGTGAGAACGTCACTGGGCGCGCTCTTACGGCGACCAATGGAAGCCAACTTCCCTCTCTTCCCCTCTCCTCCCGTAACATTCTATATATAGTTTCTCCCACGACCAGACCCGTCAGATCAGAGTGTGGAACTCATTGCAGATATTCTCTTTGTCGAGACGCCTCTTGGAAAATTAACCGGCTGTAGTCCGTGGTGAAATTGTGTTGTTGTGAGCCGCTTGTTATTGTTTCGAAGTGTTTTGACGAGCACCTCGCTTCCAGCCAACGAAACTAACGGCTTTGCTGCTTAGAGATTTACGTTTACTACTTCGTGAAGACGGAACAGCTAAGATGGCTTTCATGATGCCTGTTGTGAAAAATGACTGGGACATTTACCGGTCGAATCGTTCCCGCAGGAGCTCGGAGTGCTCCAACTCTACCAGGAGTAGGAAGGTCTCCGAGTGCAGATCCGAGGGACCATCGTTATCGACGTCGCCGGGCAGCGACTTCCTTTTGGGACCCACCGGTTCACCTCCTCACCGGTCCGCTCCTATTGCCCTCAGACATTCCCGCACCTCATTGCCCTCTCCATCGAAATCTTCCGCATCTTCCTCCAACAACTCCTCACCACCCAAGAGCAGTGGCGTTGGGGTGTCCTCCGGCAGCGGTGGAGTTGGCAGCGGAAGGTCTGGCTCTCAGTCATCGCTCAACAAATTCCACTCGAGGTTGGTGGATAAACTCAAGAGATCTTTAAAGATTAAAGATGCTCTAGACGCCAGCGTAGCCGGCGTCGACTCCAGGGCCTCTTCGTCCTGAGGCAGGCCCACTTCCGTTGCTGCGGTACCGATCGCGACAACGGCGGTGGTGAGCAAACCATTGGCCATTCCAGGTGCCGTAGAGGATTCCTCGACGGAGGTCGAGGGTCGGCGGGGACGTCGATGGTGCCGACCGGTGCATCCCCACCTGGCCAGTTGCTGAAGACACCGTACCCTATCCCGGGCCGGCGGGTTCCTCCTAGAACATGGGGAAATCCGGCGTGGTGCCTTCAAGTTTGAGAAACGAAAGACGGACCTCCACTAGCAATAGTTGTTTCGTACGCGGACTTCATTCGTGAGTTGTGCTTTGTTGAGTTTATTGCTCTCCGGTTAGGAGTATTTTAGAGGATTCCATCCGGTGTTGTTGTTGTTAGAGACGCCGGGGAGGTGCAGCACGTGTTCCACCGCCTACAAATGACTTGAGTCACGGAAAATTCCTGATTCCAGAGTTGCAGCTGTATGAGAAGGGAGTCTGCTGGTAAGTCGAGAGACAGCTGCATTATGAAAGATTCTTGGACTTGGAATTAACATCTGTTTTTAATATGGGTGCTTTTTGCGCCTGTTAGATATGAGACTGTGATAGTTTTACATTTGTATAAAAAGTGGTTTGGTACTGAGAGGTCCTTGCTGAGTGGACGTCTGGCAAACTGGCCATGAAGAAATATCTTTCATGTAAAGACTATATTGCTTGGTTCATTATTTGATGGACAATTTATTTTGTCTTCAAGAAGAAGATGCTAGACTGTGATTTGTTATGTTGACTGCATATATATTTCCTGTCACTTCTTCAATGAAGCTATGAAAACATCAATGTCATAATCACTGCTACATTCCATTGGTTCAATTTATTTGTGCATCTGCCTGTTGGTTCATCTAAATTTCCATTATGTTTCATTTCAAGTTGATCATATTATTTATACTACTGTGAATTGAAATTATTTAAGCACTTAAATTCATTCTATTCATGATTCGCATTGCTCATTTTGTTGTCGAAATTTTGCAAATAAAATTATATGCTGGTTGTTAGTGAAAAATATAAAAGATTGTAATTTTTTGTACAGCTGAATGTATTTCCCTCTACGGGATTCATATCAAAAGAAAAATGAACAATATACAAAACATAAATGAAACTTAAACTCTTTTATTTCTACAGAGACTCCCTATTCCCACTTTCGAAAAGGATTGCCTGACGTAAAGGATTCCTTAGCTCTAGTTGTCTTTTTCCTAAGTTCTCAATAAAGAGTTATCATGAATCGGATAAAAGAATGTAAATATCTTGGATATTTGATAAAAATCAATTTCTTCGGGTTATTCTTGGGCGGGCGCGCTGTCAAATTGGACCTTCGCCCGAGTGTTCGAAAGAAAGACGTCGGTTGCCCAAACAATGCTAGAACTGGATCCGTGGACTGCATCAACTGTCATCGCAATAAACTTGCATTCGCATAAATGCAACTGCATTTTTTTATGGGTAAATATAAATAAACCTCGTGCTTCGCGTACGCAGCCCTTGTGACCCGGTTTTCGTCGCGGAAATTTCCACTGGATTCGAGCAGCCAATGAGCGTGCAGCAAGCTGGAGGCGGGACTCTCTTTTTTTACCCCTTCTCCGCGAATCTCTCCCTCACACCATCCGGTCTCCACTCCTCTACCCCTCATCCCACTCCGCGCCGTCTTGCATCGATCTCCCGTTGGAAAAACCTTCCTCCGAGGCGTGGAATCCATGAGGCCCCGGCTGAATCACACGTCTGAGCATTTCTAACCCATCGCGAAGGCACCTCCAGGAGGGGCGGCAAAAGTGTTGGCTGCAGTTTTTTTTCGCGAACGCACCAATTTTCCTCATCCCTTTTCGTGATGCATTCTTTTCCCGAATCGAACCGGTTTCAAGGTCAACGAAACCTATCCGTCAACATCAACAAACCCTTTTTCTTATGTTTACTTCCTCGGCACTTGGGGGTTGTGCCGTGTTTTCATTGAGTAACGTCCCGAGGCTTAGGTGTTCCGCGCGAGTCGCCAATTACTCGATTTCTTAAGACCGGTCACGTGGAGAGACGCCGCGAGTTTCTTACCTTCTATGGAGTAACCGGCGCATGCATAATAGGTGACTGTAGCTTCATCATTATTGAGTTATTAGATGATCTGTCAACTTATCGCCGTATACCTTTGCCGCCTTTTAGGGTAGGGCTGCAAAAAATGCCCATCTATTCTTCCAACGGAATTTATGCACGCGGCACACCTCCCTCCCACCGATGACAAAACGGGTTGAACACTCTCCAACTTTCCTCCAGCGTGCAATCGAGAGAACGTGATAAACCGAAGGTTTCTATTTTTAACTCTTGACCTACAATCGGCACGAATTACTATACCGAGGTCGTTCGCGGACCAGCCTGAACTTCCTTCAGCGAAGGGCCGTCTATCCATTATAGGAATAGCTCGGCCGCTCTGTTTCTTTCAGATTCGCCGCACTTCCAAAAGCGCGAACCTCCGCGTTGCCCGCTAGTTGCTTCTTTTCCTCCGCGATTTCGCCCTCTATGCACGCATCGGCGTGACTAAGAGCTCGGCCACGCGATGGGTGTGACCCGAATCAGATTCTTTGTAAGGATAAACGGTTCGCGAAGCATATCCTTGATGCACTGAGCCGTGAGGTATTTATTCTTTGTGGGAGTGCGCGGGAAATGCCTATGCTTTTAGCTAAACGCCTGAAGATAGCTCGTGGGATTTCCTTTGCATCGAGGTCTGGTTCTCCGAATTCCGCAGTGCATCGACCGCTTTGCCCTTGTTTCATTACGAATCGGTTCAGTAGCTTAGCAGACGTGGCGACCTCCTAAAGCGCTTCTGGCATAGTAGTTTCGAAAAAGTAAATTGTGACAGAATGTAGAAGATACCTAACGCTTGTTATTTTGTCTAAAAATGAACGTGTTGGATTAAAAATTATTTTCATCCTATCCGTAAATCGGTCAACTATTAATTTATTATTAATTAAGTAAATTCGACTGATCGATATATTTCTTAAGTAGTATCGAGGGGGAGGGAATATTCAGAATCGATAAAATACAAGGTAGAGTTTCCAGTTATACACCTAGGATCATTAGTTTACGTTGTCAACCAAGGTTTGAACGTTTGAACCTCCTTGCTTCACTTATTGTATAAATAAGCGTCTTTTATTTCAGAATAGTAGATTAGAAACTGTTTTCCGTTGATAAAATCGATTAAGGAATTTCAGTATGTACCTTTAATGCTTACGATTGGGTTTAAGTAGAGAATGCTTTAGAAAGATTAGCTAAAAGCCTTCCAAACCGGTATGCATTGCAGAAGGAATTCGAAACTTAAGGGGAAATAATATGTTTCACAATGTTTTACTGGTTTCAAAGCGTGATTGCTCAAAATTTCGTCTTTCTTGGATGTCAAATTCTACGTCATCTTACAAGTCCTTAATTCAGGACTTATTAATGGCTATCGAGCACCATTTACTCTTGGAAATATATGCACACAGGTAAGTACGTTTACATACACTAATATACATGCTTATTCACCTAGTTAAATACTTTTTACTCGTACATTCTCAGGAAATTTGAGTATTATGCCTCGGGATGATTTAATATATGTTGTAGGCTGTATATTTCTGGCACTCTTGTTATCTCGTAGCAATGTAATCTGCTTAAACAGACCAGTATGACATAATTCAATTCCATTCCCCAAACTAAATATTGGTAAACAGATCAAATGACAATTCGGAAGACTTCTGAATTGCTGTAGAAACTTACAGAAAGAAAGAGATGAAAATTTAAGCAAGATCGCATCCAGATTTCATCTCACAAATATGCCGTGATTGGTTTTTCTTTTTCGTGTAAATAATAATTCTTACGGTGTTGTTAGAGCTCAATGAAAACAGAAACTACTGTAACAAAGAGTTATTAAAGGTTGAATTCCTTCTTCAAAATCTTAAGGATACAAATGCCCCCTTTCCTCTCACTGCATACGTCGTTGAAATTAAACATAGAAACTCTAAACATCTCAGTCTTTTTCATAAAATGACAAACTTATAATATGAAGGTTTTATTTGCTTTTATTCCCTTTTAGACTAGTGAAACATAAGAAACGTACCTGCCCTGATAATTACGTGTAATTTGATTAAGTATACGGGGAATCGACGTATGAAAGTCTTCGCAGAATTCGGTGTTCGACAAATAGGAATGCAGATTCTCGAATGCGAAAGTATGAACCGTTTAATATATGAAATACTGAAAAAATTCAAATATCTGCGACGTTACATCACAAATTATTACCCAATTTCATTGTTAGTATGCGCATAATACTCTGGAAAAATCTCTCTCGTGTTCGATAACGCTTGAATAGTTCAATTTTTATATATATTATTCTAAATGTTTTTAATTAGTTGCCCATGCGCTTTAACCCTTTCTCTCCTCACGCTTTCCCCTCCGCCAATATCCCTCGGCGTTACGCGACCGGTCTGTATACATCCAGTGAAGCGTTCGAACACCAGTTCCATCTCGTCCTTTCTCCCCCTTCCACTCCGTGGAGAATTCGAGAAGCCTCTCGCCACTCACCCTTCGTAACTAGCCTCGTTACCGTTCTTAGGCAAATGTTCGAGGCTAATCATTCGTGACGCAGTTGCGAAATCCAACGATTGTTGTTTAGTTCAGACGCATCGCAAATAATTATCGGAAAGGAAATTTAATTATAATTGTTTAACTGATTTGGACAGACTTGTCTGGCGCATGAAACACTTCTGTGTAACGAAACAATGAATGACTCGCGAACGAAAATAGAGATTTCTATGGATGCACGAAAACGAGTAGCTATATAAAGCGCCGCTCTGATTTCTGACTTGCTATCTAAATTCTTGCTCGACCTCATTCTACGTCGGTGCCCAAACTTGTAATTGATTATTTCCATTGGGTTCCTTATTGAGTAAAAAGCAGTTGTATTGCGGACATATTGAACCGTAAAACGCATGGATTGTAAACAATATTGTATTATCTTAACCAGACTTATAATTGATTACTTCAATTGGGTTCTTTATTAATTAAGAGCAATTGTATTTTGATCACATTGAATAGCACAATACACGATTGTGTAGCATTATTAAAACATCTTCTTAGTAGATATGACGGTCATAGGCGTTTCATTGAGAAGGGACTTGCCTCTATTTTTCGTTTAAACATTTATCCAGCTAATTTCCTAATTGATGAGGAAATTCGATGTACAAATTACTAAACTAACCGAATTCTGTTAATTTAAGGTTTTGACAATTGATATCATCTTCAGGTCTGAATCCAACGCAATACATTATTTCAGAGTTAAAACAATGTTCCGCAGACCACTGGCGTTCCACGAAAAGTAAACAAGAGTTCCGGGAAAATCTGGAATTATTTTATATCCTGCAACGGCTACGAACAATTCATACATGTTTGATGGGTTAATGCTCTTTCATTGCATAAAAATGAAGTATTCAGTGAATACGATAACATTTGAGAAATGTAAACAAATTTACAGTTGTTACCTACCCTATAAATTTGCAAGGTATTCCGCAATCTTATGATTTACGAAAGCGCGGTGTAGTTTGGGAAACTGCATTAGTTGATCTGAAGGTGATACAAATTTGTCGAACTCGATCGCTAAGCAAACTTGTATAACGAAAAAAAGAATACGTTAGTTAATCTGTTCATAGCGGCGCCCAACCATGAAGTCAAGGCCCAACCTTTGAATTTTCATACTTTAAATTGGGTTTACTGTGCCCACTTTAGTTATCATCAAGCCTGAGCCCTAAATATGCGGCGGTGAGTAACTAATCCGGAGCTATCGTCCTCAGATAACACACTTCATGATAGTGATTTATTAATCTTAGCTGCATTTCTGACTAATGCATCACTTATCGAATTAGTTATGAGAGAAGGTTCTTAAACCGGCAAACTCAAAAATAACTCTAGCAATTGCCTATCCCTATAAATAATGGTTAAAATTATATTTAAGGAAAGCAAAGGAACAGAAATATAACATATAAAATTAACAGATAGATAGAACATTTTCCAATTGAGATATTTTCTTTGATTGGCAACTTCAGGTAAAACGAGCTTTAGATGAAGTATACAAAATCTTTTATTTGATTAATTTTTGCTCCAAACTATTCATGGAAAGAGAATAAAACATTAATTATTCAAGATAAAGCATGCATGACCTTAAATTTGCACATCTGTTGTCTTTTTTCTCGTGTAGATAAATTCACTCCGATGGGAAGATTCGCTTTCAATTCCTGCAGATTATCCATATGTTAATGTTTAATTTTTTTCATACAAAGATCTGTTTTCAATTTTTACTTTTATTTCCTCAAGATGTCTACTTATGTTGAATATTTATGATATCTAAATAAATCATCTCTATTATGGCGAGATGAAAGCGGATGCTGTACCGTCGATATGCGGAAATTGTGAAGCTCTTAAGCAACACGAAATGGGATTAATTTAATTATTGGTTGGAAAGCTACTTTTTCGATCATAAAAGCAACATTCCTTTTACTCGACGCTTCATCAACTTTAGTCCTATTTTAAACTCTTTACACAATATTCGTTTAAGGCAGCTCCTGATCTTTAGGAGGAGAGATATAAGCTACGCTCTAAGCTCGTTTTAGCCAATAATCTGCTTCCCTGACTCTCTCTTTAGCCATTTCAATGGTTAACTTTGAACATCCCATTTACAATCCCCATCAAACAATTCCAGTGTTTGTTAATCCTCTCCTCGTTGTATCCTTCCCTTACTCATGAATATGCACTTGCATGCATTTCAATCCCGCTCGAAGTAAGCACGTTATAAGCCTCGTTTATTCACAATACTCCGCCACACTTTCCCATCCTTGCATACATCTTTCGCTTCAGACAAATCCGCATGCATTTCATTTTTTGTAAAGCTTCGTTCAACTATTCAACAACTCACTCAGCGCGCTCAAACAACCTTACGATATGTCTTCTTTCCCATTAATAAACGTAATGTAAAGCTTGGTAACATAGGCTTGCATTCTTCATGCATGCAGTATTTTTTTTTTTAATTAGGGCATTGAAATATTTGTATGTGAATTACTCGTCTTTAATGGGTGTACAAGAAATGATCAATGATATATGATCATTCATAATATATTCATATATGATCAGTCATAAGCTACTATTCCTCCCAAGAAGAAACGGGCATGAAGAAAGACTGGTCGGTCGCTCTAACCATTAAGCTATCTTGCCAGAACGTTTAGAGATGCAGCGCCGTTCAGGAGACTTTTAAGGCTATTGGAAGGTTCGGGTTCGAGTGCCGGTCCTGTCAGATTGAAATCATGTTCGTTTCCCTATGGGAATTTTTATAGGTACACCCCTGTTCACGCAAAGTAACCTTAATCCTGGCACCTGATGTTAAGATTATATAACGTTTATCGGCAGACGAATTTCAGTTGTAAGTAAATGCTTCAATCGGTTAGTCTGCTCTGAAAATGTCTGTGTTGGAATAGTTCAAAATAGCTAAGACATATGGGCATACCTGTTCCCTGAAAAATTCTTTCCTGGAGTTCCGTGATGATTCCAAGAAAATCGGGACGTCTGGGATGCCTAGAATGAGCGCGCTCCGATTACTGAATCATGAAATAAATCCAGAAAAATATCTTAATCATTCGTGAGATAATCATTGCACAAGGTGAAATTTTCATCTAACAGAAAAACCCGAGAGCAATTACTTCTATTTCCCTATTCATCGTTTGCCAGAGCGATTGAGTGCAATAAAAGTTTCGCAACGGAGTTCCAGAGAGTTCTGCGAACTCCAAGGTCACCTGAGAAAGAATCGTTGATTTCTTTCAGAAGGCAAGGTCGGATGGAATAGCCGCCGTTACCAGTTTTATTCACCTCTACGGTATTTCAGAACTGGATCTCGCTACTTCGCTCAGATACTAATGAATTTATATACGAAACATGGTTTGAAATAATTGACTTCATTCAGTTAAAAATTACGCCTCCTTGGAAGGGTACTAACTGCGATGTTTTTCGTATGGTTTTCCTTCCATTACTCCACAGTTCTGAGATTTTTCATTTGTTTTAATTTGTACTTTTTTACTTGTGATGATAAAAGGACTAAAGGATTTCAAGTGAATTGAGTAACTGTCTACAGTTATGAAAATTCATTTTTGGCACTGCGACACGTCATATCTTCATCACTTTGGCATCTCATACGCTCATATTTGTATAAGTATCACCAAATTTTTTTTGGTGAAAAAGTTGTCCCACTTTTCCTCCGTTTTCTCCTCATAGCATTTGGGCTCCTGCAGAGTCCATCATGAGAAATTTCTTAGAAAAGAAACAAAGGAACACGTGGCATTATTTAAGTTTCCTCTCAAGGAAAGATGGCTGTAAACGAAAGTGGAATTGATTAGCAATTTTCCTTCGAAACTCACTTTTGAAAAACGTCTCCCAATAGTCTCCCAGTCCGTAGGAGATGGTATAACTAATTCTATCAGCATCAATAGGAAGTGTAGTTGTCACCCACGCAGCCTTTTAATTATTATTATTAGTAAATGCGTTACAGATGGACTACTAGTCTGGAGGTAACATCATCATAGCAATATTTTATATAATAATACATTGATATAATAATTTTCCCCCTGCCATATGGCAGTTTGCGGGGTATTTATGTAAAAAATGTAAATTAAAATACGATACAATGAGAGCACACTATATGCAACACTTCTTGAAATTAATACAATGTTATTAATTTAAGACAATGCTGAATTATTACAATGCTATTGATTGGATATTACAGACTGAAACGTTATTACAATGTTATTGATATCAAAGAAATTATATCATCTTAAAGGAATAACAAGTGTGAAAAATAGCGACATGACTGGGACTCGAACCCAGGTCTCCGACTTTCCGGGCAGGTATTCTACCCTTGTGATATATCATCTTGACAAAATATTACGCTTTTACTATATAAATATCCCTTAGCTAAAACAATACAGTTATATAACTCAGATACCTCTTTTACAACTAATACATTTCCCATAAAATCCTCTCCTTCACAACTTCTAATAAAATCAATTACATGCGAAAACCGATCCGCGTCAACATCCACACCTTATTAGCAATCAAAGTTCCCCTGCATCGTCATTTCCAGGTACTGTTCGGAGCAGTGGAAATTTTCCTCTTCCTGTTCGTAACCGACTTCTAAACTAGGCTCCAGCCAATGACGTGTCGACTTCGCAAGTTTTAAAGAATCGCCGTTTTTTCCTGTTATACCTTCTCTTAGTTTTAACGAGCGAGCGGTAGAGGAGATTTCCACTCATGTCTTGGCGCCAGTCACTGTTACCATTGCACGACGGTGCCCTTCACCCTATGCTAGAGACACCTACCGGCTCATTGTGGGATCGGTCTGCAGGGTCGTCGGACTACGGGGAAATGGATGAGGAATTTCACCCGTTGACGGGAGCGACGCTCGGAGGGAGTCGTTAAAAAAACGTAGGGGTAGTGAATCATGAAAATTTCTATTTTTTTCCTTCACCTTCCTCGGTTTTCGCAGCGTGACCGTAACTGGTCCATGTGAGCGAGGCCGCGGAACGAGGACTGCGAAGTCGACCGAACGGAAATGTGCTACACTCTTATTGTGTAGTGTTACATGCTTATTTATTTTTCCATTAATTTGCTTATACACTTATATATTTCTTGGTTTGATATTTACTCATTTATTTGGTGTCAGAAAAGAAAGATTATTTTAACATCATAAGGTAAACTTTTTAACTGTTCACGTCCCGTCGACTTTTCTTTTAGTACACTCGATTCACAATAAAACCATTCTTTCAGAAGACTTTCAACTTTAAGAGACTTGATCTGGGGAAAAACTTTTACTTTTGGGAATGGAAATAAAACGGATCTAGACATAATGGAATGTCGGAGGTGTATCGCCGAAAAGTTTTAAATGCATTTGAGGAGTTACGTTATTCCAATTGTCAACTGCTGTTAACCATAAAAGCATGAATATTTGTAACCGTCGAAGAGAAAGTAATAGTTATAGTGTTTCCTACTTGAATGTATGTCCATAACCATAGGAACTTTCTTTCGCTTGAAAAGATATTATCGCAATGCAATCTCATTAACAGAACCAGGAGTTCTTAATCAATTCCATATACAAATATATACATAATAAATATACGAACATCGGAGATAATTTTGAGTTTGTTAGTGTGATGGTGTAATGTCACATTCAGATCGTAGCTGCACGCAATCTGGCGTGATGTAGTGTTCAGCTGCGTCTCAAAGACGCGACATTCGATTTCTAAAAATACACCATTACTAAATCATAAATCTGTATATTCTGGGGTAAATTTTCGAAAAATATCGATGCGCACTCATTCTTCGACGCCTCAAATTATGAAGCGTTACATACTGAAAAGTAATCTCTGGCAACTTTATATACAAATATATACATGCGTGAACTGCTTTTCATTCCATGCCATTGTTCTCATTAATAATTATTATTTTACACTCCTTACAATACGCTAATTGAGTAAAAAGCAAGCGCGAAAGTGTTTAGTACGTCACTGAAGCAGAAGTAGACAGTTCAGTAGACAGACAGTAGCTTTCAGTAATCCACCCTTATTGTGGGACTGAGATTTACGTTCGAAATTCATATTAAACAAATTCGTCTTAAACGAATAAATCTTCAAAATATCCCCTGAGCACCTAACGGAACCGTCATTTGGGTTCATGTTATAGAGAAATTCGTTAAGCGAATACCAGGGGCGGATTTAAGCTATCAGAGGTCCTAGGTAAAAATTAGAATTTTTTTCATATAATATGCAAATATATTGCCCGTTGAAATCACACTCGCTTCAATACGGCAAGAACAAACAAGTCATGAGTTACAATACATAGCATTTCTGTACACTTCAAAGAATGGTGGATAGATTTTACGCTATTTAGTGACATAAACATTGTAATATGTTTTATAATCGTAATATATAGACCTACCAACAAATATAATATTCTTTCTTGAAGCGTAAAACTAGAGCAATTTATTTTTGACTATTTATTGACACAATCTTATTGAGGCCCTTATAAAAAATGAAGCCCTCAGCTCGCGCCTATTGCGCCTAATTATAAGTCTGCCCCTGGCGAGTACGTGTTAGTGAGGTTCTACTCTATACTGATAATCATTTACGTGCGATCCGTTTCCACACAAAGCGATTACGGATGAGTGACGTATTTTTGATTTCCTCGAAAGACACTACAAAATAAATTCCAAGTAGATAACTATAAATATAAATGACTTTATAAACACCATATTTAAAGCGCATTGTAACGCCAATTCATCCAGGTTTAGCAATCATTCAATCCGTAACGTTTCGGAACCAATGAAGTGTTATTGTTTCGCAGGAAAAATGTTTGTGTTTATTTTAGTCTACTTTTTTCTTGTCAGTGACGAATACTTTGGGAAATGGGCGGCATTGAGAAATATTCCTGTTGTGACTCATGACATGACTTAATTAATTCCTCAGAATATGGAGTGTTTCCAGCCTGGAATGCCGCGTGCATTTTTCAACGCGATTAGATTAAGTTCTAAGCAAAAGGTTCGCGGGTTTGCCAATAATACCTACTCATTTTGCTTACAGAAAAACAAAACAATAAATGTACATGCTTCCGCTGCACATTCCCAAGAAATTATGCCATGATCACAGAAATAGAAAGCTTTTATTTCTAATCTTGTACATAACGGGCACGCCCATGCTGTCTAGCAGAAGTTTCTTCCCGTTTCATAGTATGGAAATTTCCATTCTCTACCGATTCAAAGCAACTTATATTGGTTTAGACCCCCTGCCATACGCCATACGGTGGTTTGCGGGGTATTTATGTAAATGTAAATGTTAGTAGAATTCACGGAGGAGGCCGTCACATTGTGGAATCTTGATGATATCATGAAAAAACCTTGTTTTATTCAACAATTTTTGTGATTTCTTTTTAGTGTTATGAATTTATTTTCTTTTCATCTGAATTGTCATCACTCTTTACCACTGCCAAACTTTCAACGGAAATACCAAGTAGTTTACGCTCTAGAGACGGTTGATTGGTTCTTAATACCCACTGGTACTTCATTGTGAAAGAGAGGCATGCTTTTTCAGTGAATAAGTTAATGAAAGGAAATAGGAAACATTATTTAGCTAACGAATACGGTTCTGTTAGAATTGCTTCTGTTAGATAACAGTAGTTCTGTAATAATAATGATATTGATGATGATTAATATTTATTATGCCCTATGGAAAGCCACCGAAGAGCAACAGCATAAGAGTAATACGATATACAAGCAATCATCTACGTGTGTAAATGAGAAAGTGTAGGTTTACAAAATGTTTACAGCAGTGTATAATTTATACATATTCTCCCGTAATTATCAATTCGGACAACATTCTAAAAGGGCTCATGTCCATAGGCGGATGTCGGATCGATAAGAATTAATTTGGAAAGAATTCGGCCCTTTTCCTATTAATCATGCATCATAAACCAGTTTACACAACTATGACTCGTATCGACGAATTTGCAGACCGTTTCTGGAGATAATCATCGCTCTTTCCTGATCTCTGCTTTCACTTCATTCCGACGACGAGCGAGAGACGGCGACGTCTCCCGCGACGCCGAAAAAGAAGACGAGTGGAGAAAAGGAGGAGAGAAACAATTTTCCATCAACTCGCTCCATATTGGATTACGGCGCCGTCGTCGCAGGAAAAATTTTAATTTCAAATTCGTGGAATCGCGCTTTAACGAGATCTCATCCTTTCCCTCGACGACGAGATCGCAGTTGCTGGGAATATGAAGCAGAGGCGTTCTCATCGCATTGCATGAGTCAAATACGGCTTTTTATTTACTATGGGCAAATGTCATTCGCGTGAGATCTCCGTTGGGCTTCGAATAATTACTCCCATGAGAACTGGAAATTTTTCTTATCCTAACTATCAATCACTTTCCACCGGAAAATGTACCAAAGGTTTATAGTTTAACAAATTTTTTTATACTATTGGCCATATTCTGGAGCAGTCGATATCTTTTTTGGTCGCACAATACGAATGATGGAAGAAGATATACAACATTGTTCGAGTTAATCATACACCTATGGTGAAGTCAATCACTTAAAACGTTATAATTCACAGGAGTAAATTGTTATTACCATTGCATATTGATATTATACGTAACGCTATAGGACAACTGCCTATATAATTGATGTAAACATTTAACGTTTCATCAATAAAATATATCAGTCTTAAGATATCAAGCTAATTATATCCGTTGAATATTTCTCAACAATTTTTAAAAAGGAGCTCAGAATCACAAATAATCGAGAAAAAGTCTCCTAAATAATTCATGTGAACATGATTGTGTGATTTTCACTCTCCACTTCCTCAATTGAGGAATTAATAAGACTTATGTAGGATACTATAAGCAAGAAAACAAAAATAATACTAATGGTACTGCCAAGGACTCTAACCATTCTGAATTAAAGAAGGAACAAATATTATGCCGTGATATCATGCATCTAATATAATTGTATCATTGATTGTTTCATTAGTTGATTGGAATTAGCTTCTTGACCCGCTTTTTCATAAAAAAGGTCAGTGAATCTGATAATAATCTATGCTCAATCATGTACAAGTTTACATCAGACTAGATAAATTATTTTTTAAATTGGTACCCGACCAAAAAGTTTGAAAAAAATTTCGTCTTTCAATTGTATAATGGAGAAGTAGTCTTTCAAGGTTGAGAGTGTAAAATAACCGTTAATTTCCTTCATAAACAAAACGGGAGACAAATTTCTTCCTCGATCATCATCCCAAGAGTAAATAAATTTAAGAAATCCATTTTCACAGTATTTCAAAATTCTGCAATAAGAAACCTCGTGAATTCCTCGCAGTTGGCATCTCCGAAAACAGGAATCCGCGACGTCCTTTTATTAAATTTCGGAGAAAAGCGTTGCGGGAAAGAAAAGGAAGGATCGAAATGACTTGCAAATGCTCGGGAAACTTTTTTATTCTCCTTATTCTTTGGAACTCCAGTTGAAGATGGTGTCGATTCTGAAAGAAGGCTGGGCGCCAGTTTGGCGGTTCCGTGCTATGAGGAAAAAAGGCGAGTACTTTCGCAGAACAATAGAAACGGGCGTACTAAAGAGAGCAAGAGATGTAAGAGGAGACAACAGCTCTGTATTTATCATATATAATTAGGTATAAAGCAGGCTAGGCTAGGTAAGTAGGCCAGAAATTCGTAAGAGAGAGAACGGTGTAAGGCAATGTTACCAGCAAAATAAATGAGAGAAACTCAGAGCTGAACAAAGTAATAGGTTAGCAAAGCAAAATTTCGACGTTGATCATGAATTTTCGTTACGAAGCGTGGGATGAGCTTAAATGAACACGAGCTAACTACTTGTGTCGTGTCGTGTCATATTTCTCCAAAAATGGAGGTCGAAGGAATTCGAATTAATCAATTGGAATGAAGTTTACAGCAGAAACTAATCACATGGGAAAAATATAATGAAGTGAAATTGAATTCGCCCCGATAACTACGTATTTCCAAAGCAAGTTTCATGGCAGTGAAAGCTTAGAGTTTTCACTTACTAATGAGACAAAAATTTCACAGTTTTTCCGATCGTATGCTTTGTATGCAACATCAAACTATATCATAAAGAAGTAGGAGGAAAACCCTTTGTGATTTCCTCATAAGATAGGTATAAGATAATCATAAGATAAAGATAAGTATTAGATAACTATCTTATATGGAAAGTGTTTTCCTCTTAGTTCATTATGTCTTTTTACGAATTCCGGCCAGCGATAATGTTTTATATTCTAACTATATTAATCATATAGC
>KZ308427.1:744874-769771 GCA_000376725.2 Ladona fulva | reverse complement strand
TTTTGCTTTCTTAATTTTAATTTTTGATCGTGATCTCCTTTCGCTTTGTAACTTGGTTTTTCTATTCTTCTTTTTAATTCCTCCCAAGCATCACCGCCTGTTCTAACCTGAAATAAGCCCACCAATCTGTTGACTTTCCTTCTCTTCTCTAATGTCTCCCAGCCGAGGATTTCGAGCATTTTTCTTACGCTGTCCATCTTCTTGTGCCTACCCAATACATATCTGGCTGGTTTTCTTAGACTTTTTCAATTTTACTTATATTTAATTTGTAGTGCTGATCCCAGACATTAGTTGCATACTCTAAAATCGGCCTCACTATTGTTTTGTACGATTTATTACTTTTTATTCTTTCAGCCTTTTTCAGCACTGTTCAGAATGAATATTGCTTTGTGATATCGCTTCTGTGGATTCTACATTTATATTAGACGTATTATTTGTCGACTCATTCATAAATTCTACATTTATCCGATTTTGTTGTGAGAAACTATACACCCTAGAATACCAGTTATTAAAACGATTCGTCTTTACCTTATTATCCGTTATTTCTATCCCGTTTCGTCTTTGATGACGATAATTTTCTCCTAATTGTCTCTTCTTCTTCTAAGGTATTTAAAAAGGTTTCTCTTCCCGTCTGTTTCTAATATATTAATAAGGTCTTTCTCTTTCGCTCCCTTCTTTTTCTCGTTTAGCATTTTTTAAAGTTTTCTATATTTTTCACTGTCATTTTCGTCGCATCGTCTATTTAATACGCTTCCCTAAGTTTCCTTTTCAGAGTCCTAATTTCTTTATCGTAATATTTCGGATCAGCATTTATTTTAAGTAATTTCTTTGGAACATATCTTCTTAACCCTTCCTTTAGAATGTCTTTAAAATGTATCCACATTTCTTCGACACTTTTCCCTTTGCCTGCCCAACTCGGAAATATCCCACTGAGGTAGAGTTGAAAACCTAATGGGTCACCTTTTCCGTACTGCCATATTTCTGCTCTAATGTCTCCCAGCCGAGGATTTCACTTACGCTTTCACTATTTGAGCCTCTCGATGCTTTGTAACTCATTGTTTGCAACTCAAGAGTCACTGCCTTATGGTCACTTATCCCATCATTAATGTTTGTATCTAACAATAGTGAATAAGGTCTAAGCAGAAAAATATCTAGCACATTTTCCCCCTTCGTTGTTTTCTCTACTACCTGCCTCAACCCTCCTTTGTTAATTATTCTGTTTACCAATTCTTGCGCCTTACCGCTCCCCGCTGTTGACCCATCCCACTCGACTCCAGGTAGGTTTAGATTTCCTGAGATTACTATTTCTTTTCCCAACGGCTTTTCCAACAATAAGTTTTCTAAAATTTCCAACGAGTTATAATCCTCTCCCGGTTTGCGATACACAGCAATGACTTCTAATGATTTCGCCTCCGCAATTTTTAGTTTTACACACATCATTTCGCAATCCTATCTTACCCATTTTAAGGTACCCGCTATGCCTTCTTTAACTCCTATAAAGATCCCTCCCCCCCTCGTGTCACGATCTCTTCTGAATATCATAAAATCCTGTGGAAATATTTCATTTGAGTTTATACTGGAGTTTAACCAAGTTTCCGTTCCTATGTTCACATTTGGGCTATTTGCTTCTATTAACGTTTGAAATTCTTCATTGCAGAAAAATTGCGGATGTATACGAGAACTCGTAAGAACTTTACATTAAGATTTAGATTTATACCCCGCAAGCCGCCAGTGGCGCATGGCAGGGGGAATTAAGGTTAGCTCAGGTCATTCGCAGTCGTTAGTCTCACAAATTCATAAGTTCGAAAAATTCATCAGCCCAGAATTTTCAGACGAGGTCGAAAACATCATAATTCCAGTACAGAACGAACGCGATCTACGAGAGGCGTCGGCCAAGCGATATAAAGAGATAATCGCTAGAACAGATAGATACTTCTGGTCGCTTTTTCCTCGGAGCATTAGAGAGGCTAACAGGATAGATTAGATGAATATTTGGTGTTTACATTTACATAATTACCCCGCGAACCGCCGATTGGTGTATGACAGGGGGTGTATCAACACCAATGTTGGTTGGTTGGTTCCTCAATGCCTTACGGAAGAATTTTTACCTGCAAATCACCAAATGTATGGTTATGGTAGTTAATTTTAAGAGGCGGAAAGGTGGAGGCTCTAGGAAAAAGTTTTTTATTAGACCCCTATGAGTTTGCGTAATTGAAATATAAACAATACAGACGGTTTTATATGCATTCAAAATTAAATGAAAATTTCGTATACATAGCCACTGTCATCAGAATTCCATGAGCAATGTGGCAATAACTCATTTGGTCTATTGTTTAGGGTGTANCGATCATCATCCCAAGAGTAAATAAATTTAAGAAATCCATTTTCACAGTATTTCAAAATTCTGCAATAAGAAACCTCGTGAATTCCTCGCAGTTGGCATCTCCGAAAACAGGAATCCGCGACGTCCTTTTATTAAATTTCGGAGAAAAGCGTTGCGGGAAAGAAAAGGAAGGATCGAAATGACTTGCAAATGCTCGGGAAACTTTTTTATTCTCCTTATTCTTTGGAACTCCAGTTGAAGATGGTGTCGATTCTGAAAGAAGGCTGGGCGCCAGTTTGGCGGTTCCGTGCTATGAGGAAAAAAGGCGAGTACTTTCGCAGAACAATAGAAACGGGCGTACTAAAGAGAGCAAGAGATGTAAGAGGAGACAACAGCTCTGTATTTATCATATATAATTAGGTATAAAGCAGGCTAGGCTAGGTAAGTAGGCCAGAAATTCGTAAGAGAGAGAACGGTGTAAGGCAATGTTACCAGCAAAATAAATGAGAGAAACTCAGAGCTGAACAAAGTAATAGGTTAGCAAAGCAAAATTTCGACGTTGATCATGAATTTTCGTTACGAAGCGTGGGATGAGCTTAAATGAACACGAGCTAACTACTTGTGTCGTGTCGTGTCATATTTCTCCAAAAATGGAGGTCGAAGGAATTCGAATTAATCAATTGGAATGAAGTTTACAGCAGAAACTAATCACATGGGAAAAATATAATGAAGTGAAATTGAATTCGCCCCGATAACTACGTATTTCCAAAGCAAGTTTCATGGCAGTGAAAGCTTAGAGTTTTCACTTACTAATGAGACAAAAATTTCACAGTTTTTCCGATCGTATGCTTTGTATGCAACATCAAACTATATCATAAAGAAGTAGGAGGAAAACCCTTTGTGATTTCCTCATAAGATAGGTATAAGATAATCATAAGATAAAGATAAGTATTAGATAACTATCTTATATGGAAAGTGTTTTCCTCTTAGTTCATTATGTCTTTTTACGAATTCCGGCCAGCGATAATGTTTTATATTCCAAAGCAACTTTGGTGTATTAACACCCCCTGCCATACGCCATACGGCGGTTTGCGGGGTATTTATGTAAATGTAAATGTAAACTATTCATTTCTATTTACAAAAATATCCGCACACACATCATTAGCCATAAAAATACCACGGTGGTGGTGGAGCACCTGTGGTGATGAGTTATTCTATGTTTACCTGCTATGGCAGGAATATCCATTATCATGCAGCCCCTTCCTTGTCCTTCCCAGAAGTATTCTACCTAAAAGGGAAAAAGGTAAAATTTCTATACAAAAGCATATTCACATACAATTCATGGTAAGGTTAGTAACCTCACGGAAGTAAAGAATTTAAACATTTTAGAACTTATGAAATAAGGAAAACTACCCTTCCATGGATTTCCACGAAGACCACGAATGAAACTTATTTCTCAAACACTAACCAAATTATAAAAGCCTTCCATTAAAATTTCGATGATTCTCTATATTTAATTTTAGTTCTCCACTGCAGAATACTTAGGCAAAATCATCATTTCTCCTTCACTTAAAAATTTTATCCAATTATGTACAGAATAGGTAAGTATGTATCTCCATGACTACATGAAAAATGTTAAATGTCGGCCTCGAATGATTATTTACACTTAAATATTCTTTCAATTAATTGCACCATGGAATTCTATAGATTCTTAGAATTGATTAATTTGGTGTGAANTTATTATGTATATATATTATAGTTATTACTATTTATAATTCCACACTTTATAATATGATAGTAATTAACTTGATAGGCGATTAAAGAAAAGTAAAGCCATTGCACACTTATCTTAGATACATGTTTAAATTCACTATCGATTTGTTAGGGTTAGAAATTAATTAACGTTATTACGGTACATTTTCTTGGAATTCGTAATGAAAGGAAAAGGATATTATGGGAGAATTTGCAGTCTCATATAGACGTACAACCTAAAGGGAGAATGACATTTCATTACATAGCATTTCTTGGAGTATCTTTCAGAGAAAGATAATGCCTCAGAAAAAACGTACGTTGGATTGTTTCGCGACCTCCATCGATCTCTCCATTCACATTCGCCGGTCGTGCACCGTCATTATTGCGAAAACTAGGGTACGGAATAACATGACAACATGTGAGCCAATAGGTCTATAAATAATCGCTAACGATAAAATACTCGAACCCCGTTACTTAACGAGGCGGAAGATTAATCGCTGTCGATAATTTTTCGAATCGACCATTACGGAAAGAATACAATCTCCTTGGATTCCCTACGTACCGTATTCGTTGAACATAGCCTGTTTTTGCTGCTTATTCAGAAATACCCAGAAGTTTATTATATTTTTTCTTCTTCTATTGAAACGTAAAATGCAAATTAATGCTCCCAGTATAGCTAATCAAATCAATAATAATTCATCATTTAGATCAACTATCAACTTGCTGCCATATTGAAAGACCTGGCAAGTAAAACCTTGTCAAGATTAAGGGCTGACCCAATAATCAACGACGAAACAAAATAATTAACGTAAGTTTGAAATACATTTATACAATTTTAAGTAGTCGAATCGTAGCTAGAATATGTATCATTCATTCATGTTTAAAACGTTAAGAATTTCCTCATGAATAATCAGTCTTAGAAAGATTTATTTTTGATTAAAGTTCCTTTCCGTTCTACCCGTAACTCCAACCTTTTTCACACTCCTAGTTTTCGACTCTCCATCTTCCAAAGAGCCATGTTCTTTCTCATCCCACAACTTTTCAACTCTCTCCTATCCTACAACCCTCTTTTTCTCTCAATCAATACACTCCTATCTTCCATAAGTTAACCATGTAACATTGAAATTTTCTTAATTTATTTGTTTTCGTTTTGTTTTTTCTTTATTATTAAATGATTTGGATTTATATGCATTATGTTTTAGGATTGTTATGTATTTTATTTTAGTATTGTTATATATTATGTTTTAGTATTGCTATGATTGCCCAGATTCAATGCAATTGGACATTTCTTGCTGTTTTTGAATCTTACTAAATAAATAAATTACATGGGAATATCAAAACATCACTTAAAAAGATGTGATTTATCTCAAAGGTAATACGATACTGATGCTGAGTTGGTAAATGAAAGCCTCAAATCATAGAGTAATCCGTGCGTTTTCGAACGGTTTGCCACCTCTCTCGACCAATATCTGCCTTCTCAATTAGTGCTGAAAATTCAGGGCAACCTACATTCGTGTTTGGGCAAGTTGGGAAAGTTCTAGAGACTCGTAGTTGAATTTAGATTTAAGGATTAACAACGGGAAGATGTACGATAAGAAAAGATGTAAGACGAAACGTCTTCATGACAGATCTTTTGCTAAGCAACACATTAAATGCACCACGCACCCAGGTTTCGTAGCCAAGCATCACCAGGTGAAAATTGGGACAAACAAAATGGTATGTACTGAAAACAAACCAAAGAAATCAGTGAAAATAACAATTTTTAAGAGAAGACCCAATGGGAAGGGGTGAAGAAGGTACTACCATTACTATCATAGACCCTACCATTGGTTTAATTTTCTTTGGACACGTAGAAATGTACTATTTTAACCACTTCCCTGACGCACCCGAGATATATCGTAGAAGAGAAAGGGTTAAAATCCTTTTGCGCCCGAGATATCTCGTATTTAGGATTTTCCGCATTTTGACATTTTTTACTCTCAAAAAGATATCTCACATAAGCTGCAGAGCGTATTGAGTTAGTCTAGCATGCTTTTTTTGTCTGCGCTCCATTTGTGCATTTTGTGGATTTACCTTACGTGCGATATACGGTAAACTGGTTAAAGTTCAAGGGAATGAAAAAGCGAAATATAATACTAACAATAAATACCTATCCAATTGGATAAAATACTTTCTCTCTCTGTTCTTAGTTAAGAACAAACACACAGAGTAAAAAAATGTAAAAAATGCTTTTTTCCAAGTCCAACTTGTACAAAATATTTGTCATTAAAGGGGTTTACATTGCCTAATTATTATTGATATTACTTTTAATTATTGCCTGAAGGTTATATATGTCTGCGGTATTTTTTCGCTTATGGCAATATGTACTTGCATCCGTATTATCACTACCGAGTATATAACTTAAAATATTAATATTCTGCACATTTCGATGCACTAAATTGAAAGTGCGTAAATACATATTTCTCGGATGCCTAAATTGAGGGTACACGCGGTAAGTTAGTGTGGACCAGGTCTAAAACTATTCGGCTTTTATGTATGGGAATGGAAAATAGATATAAATCATATTTCTTATCACGATCGTCACATTACTAAAGTGAAGCAAATCTGACACTACAACGTGCTTTGGAGAAAGAAACTCCCCAAGAATTTCAATGACAATGTCCTCTTCCCTGAAACCGCACATCATCATTAGTAGGTGCAATTAGTGGACGAGAGTAGTATTAGATGCGTAAATAGGATGAATAATTAGGGACTTTGGTGTATTAACACCCCCTGCCATACGCCATACGGCGGTTTGCGGGGTATTTATGTAAATGTAAATGTAAAAAAAATCCTCTCCTTCACAACTTCTAATAAAATCAATTACATGCGAAAACCGATCCGCGTCAACATCCACACCTTATTAGCAATCAAAGTTCCCCTGCATCGTCATTTCCAGGTACTGTTCGGAGCAGTGGAAATTTTCCTCTTCCTGTTCGTAACCGACTTCTAAACTAGGCTCCAGCCAATGACGTGTCGACTTCGCAAGTTTTAAAGAATCGCCGTTTTTTCCTGTTATACCTTCTCTTAGTTTTAACGAGCGAGCGGTAGAGGAGATTTCCACTCATGTCTTGGCGCCAGTCACTGTTACCATTGCACGACGGTGCCCTTCACCCTATGCTAGAGACACCTACCGGCTCATTGTGGGATCGGTCTGCAGGGTCGTCGGACTACGGGGAAATGGATGAGGAATTTCACCCGTTGACGGGAGCGACGCTCGGAGGGAGTCGTTAAAAAAACGTAGGGGTAGTGAATCATGAAAATTTCTATTTTTTTCCTTCACCTTCCTCGGTTTTCGCAGCGTGACCGTAACTGGTCCATGTGAGCGAGGCCGCGGAACGAGGACTGCGAAGTCGACCGAACGGAAATGTGCTACACTCTTATTGTGTAGTGTTACATGCTTATTTATTTTTCCATTAATTTGCTTATACACTTATATATTTCTTGGTTTGATATTTACTCATTTATTTGGTGTCAGAAAAGAAAGATTATTTTAACATCATAAGGTAAACTTTTTAACTGTTCACGTCCCGTCGACTTTTCTTTTAGTACACTCGATTCACAATAAAACCATTCTTTCAGAAGACTTTCAACTTTAAGAGACTTGATCTGGGGAAAAACTTTTACTTTTGGGAATGGAAATAAAACGGATCTAGACATAATGGATCCCCTGCCATACGCCATACGGCGGTTTGCGGGGTATTTATGTAAATGTAAATGGAATGTCGGAGGTGTATCGCCGAAAAGTTTTAAATGCATTTGAGGAGTTACGTTATTCCAATTGTCAACTGCTGTTAACCATAAAAGCATGAATATTTGTAACCGTCGAAGAGAAAGTAATAGTTATAGTGTTTCCTACTTGAATGTATGTCCATAACCATAGGAACTTTCTTTCGCTTGAAAAGGTATTATCGCAATGCAATCTCATTAACAGAACCAGGAGTTCTTAATCAATTCCATATACAAATATATACATAATAAATATACGAAAATCGGAGATAATTTTGAGTTTGTTAGTGTGATGGTGTAATGTCACATTCAGATCGTAGCTGCACGCAATCTGGCGTGATGTAGTGTTCAGCTGCGTCTCAAAGACGCGACATTCGATTTCTAAAAATACACCATTACTAAATCATAAATCTGTATATTCTGGGGTAAATTTTCGAAAAATATCGATGCGCACTCATTCTTCGACGCCTCAAATTATGAAGCGTTACATACTGAAAAGTAATCTCTGGCAACTTTATATACAAATATATACATGCGTGAACTGCTTTTCATTCCATGCCATTGTTCTCATTAATAATTATTATTTTACACTCCTTACCATACGCTAATTGAGTACAAAGCAAGCGCGAAAGTGTTTAGTACGTCACTGAAGCAGAAGTAGACAGTTCAGTAGACAGACAGTAGCTTTCAGTAATCCACCCTTATTGTGGGACTGAGATTTACGTTCGAAATTCACATTAAAGAACTTCGTCTTAAACGAATAAATCTTCAAAATATCCCCTGAGCACCTAATGGAACCGTCATTTGGGTTCATGTTATAGAGAAATTCGTTAAGCGAATACCAGGGGCGGATTTAAGCTATCAGAGGCCCTAGGTAAAAATTAGAATTTTTTTCATATAATATGCAAATATATTGCCCGTTGAAATCACACTCGCTTCAATACGGCAAGAACAAACAAGGCATGAGTTACAATACATAGCATTTCTGTACACTTTAAAGAATGGTGGATAGATTTTACGCTATTTAGTGACATAAACATTGTAATATGTTTTATAATCGTAATATATAGACCTACCAACAAATATAATATTCTTTCTTGAAGCGTAAAACTAGAGCAATTTATTTTTGACTATTTATTGACACAATCTTATTGAGGCCCTTATAAAAAATGAAGCCCTCAGCTCGCGCCTATTGCGCCTAATTATAAGTCTGCCCCTGGCGAGTACGTGTTAGTGAGGTTCTACTCTATACTGATAATCATTTACGTGCGATCCGTTTCCACACAAAGCGATTACGGATGAGTGACGTATTTTTGATTTCCTCGAAAGACACTACAAAATAAATTCCAAGTAGATAACTATAAATATAAATGACTTTATAAACACCATATTTAAAGCGCATTGTAACGCCAATTCATCCAGGTTTAGCAATCATTCAATCCGTAACGTTTCGGAACCAATGAAGTGTTATTGTTTCGCAGGAAAAATGTTTGTGTTTATTTTAGTCTACTTTTTTCTTGTCAGTGACGAATACTTTGGGAAATGGGCGGCATTGAGAAATATTCCTGTTGTGACTCATGACATGACTTAATTAATTCCTCAGAATATGGAGTGTTTCCAGCTTGGAATGCCGCGTGCATTTTTCAACGCGATTAGATTAAGTTCTAAGCAAAAGGTTCGCGGGTTTGCCAATAATACCTACTCATTTTGCTTACAGAAAAACAAAACAATAAATGTACATGCTTCCGCTGCACATTCCCAAGAAATTATGCCATGATCACAGAAATAGAAAGCTTTTATTTCTAATCTTGTACATAACGGGCACGCCCATGCTGTCTAGCAGAAGTTTCTTCCCGTTTCATAGTATGGAAATTTCCATTCTCTACCGATTCAAAGCAACTTATATTGGTTTAGACCCCCTGCCATACGCCATACGGTGGTTTGCGGGGTATTTATGTAAATGTAAATGTTAGTAGAATTCACGGAGGAGGCCGTCACATTGTGGAATCTTGATGATATCACGAGAAAACCTTGTTTTATTCAACAATTTTTGTGATTTCTTTTTTAGTGTTATGAATTTATTTTCTTTTCATCTGAATTGTCATCACTCTTTACCACTGCCAAACTTTCAACGGAAATACCAAGTAGTTTACGCTCTAGAGACGGTTGATTGGTTCTTAATACCCACTGGTACTTCATTGTGAAAGAGAGGCATGCTTTTTCAGTGAATAAGTTAATGAAAGGAAATAGGAAACATTATTTAGCTAACGAATACGGTTCTGTTAGAATTGCTTCTGTTAGATAACAGTAGTTCTGTAATAATAATGATATTGATGATGATTAATATTTATTATGCCCTATGGAAAGCCACCGAAGAGCAACAGCATAAGAGTAATACGATATACAAGCAATCATCTACGTGTGTAAATGAGAAAGTGTAGGTTTACAAAATGTTTACAGCAGTGTATAATTTATACATATTCTCCCGTAATTATCAATTCGGACAACATTCTAAAAGGGCTCATGTCCATAGGCGGATGTCGGATCGATAAGAATTAATTTGGAAAGAATTCGGCCCTTTTCCTATTAATCATGCATCATAAACCAGTTTACACAACTATGACTCGTATCGACGAATTTGCAGACCGTTTCTGGAGATAATCATCGCTCTTTCCTGATCTCTGCTTTCACTTCATTCCGACGACGAGCGAGAGACGGCGACGTCTCCCGCGACGCCGAAAAAGAAGACGAGTGGAGAAAAGGAGGAGAGAAACAATTTTCCATCAACTCGCTCCATATTGGATTACGGCGCCGTCGTCGCAGGAAAAATTTTAATTTCAAATTCGTGGAATCGCGCTTTAACGAGATCTCATCCTTTCCCTCGACGACGAGATCGCAGTTGCTGGGAATATGAAGCAGAGGCGTTCTCATCGCATTGCATGAGTCAAATACGGCTTTTTATTTACTATGGGCAAATGTCATTCGCGTGAGATCTCCGTTGGGCTTCGAATAATTACTCCCATGAGAACTGGAAATTTTTCTTATCCTAACTATCAATCACTTTCCACCGGAAAATGTACCAAAGGTTTATAGTTTAACAAATTTTTTTTATACTATTGGCCATATTCTGGAGCAGTCGATATCTTTTTTGGTCGCACAATACGAATGATGGAAGAAGATATACAACATTGTTCGAGTTAATCATACACCTATGGTGAAGTCAATCACTTAAAACGTTATAATTCACAGGAGTAAATTGTTATTACCATTGCATATTGATATTATACGTAACGCTATAGGACAACTGCCTATATAATTGATGTAAACATTCAACGTTTCATCAATAAAATATATCAGTCTTAAGATATCAAGCTAATTATATCCGTTGAATATTTCTCAACAATTTTTAAAAAGGAGCTCAGAATCACAAATAATCGAGAAAAAGTCTCCTAAATAATTCATGTGAACATGATTGTGTGATTTTCACTCTCCACTTCCTCAATTGAGGAATTAATAAGACTTATGTAGGATACTATAAGCAAGAAAACAAAAATAATACTAATGGTACTGCCAAGGACTCTAACCATTCTGAATTAAAGAAGGAACAAATATTATGCCGTGATATCATGCATCTAATATAATTGTATCATTGATTGTTTCATTAGTTGATTGGAATTAGCTTCTTGACCCGCTTTTTCATAAAAAAGGTCAGTGAATCTGATAATAATCTATGCTCAATCATGTACAAGTTTACATCAGACTAGATAAATTATTTTTTAAATTGGTACCCGACCAAAAAGTTTGAAAAAATTTCGTCTTTCAATTGTATAATGGAGAAGTAGTCTTTCAAGGTTGAGAGTNATGATTCTCTATATTTAATTTTAGTTCTCCACTGCAGAATACTTAGGCAAAATCATCATTTCTCCTTCACTTAAAAATTTTATCCAATTATGTACAGAATAGGTAAGTATGTATCTCCATGACTACATGAAAAATGTTAAATGTCGGCCTCGAATGATTATTTACACTTAAATATTCTTTCAATTAATTGCACCATGGAATTCTATAGATTCTTAGAATTGATTAATTTGGTGTGAATAGCGAAGAAGTGAAAAGAGAGGACATGTAAAATTTTGAATGTCTCAGTAAAATCGTGTAATTTTCAACGTGAAAATATATTTTTGCTATTTCAGCATTTAGTTTTTTGGCTGATGGTCTTTCGACTTTTTTGAACAAGTTTAATCAATTTATTTAATTGCTTTTTCATTTATGTTGCTAAAATGTATTTTTTGCTTTTAATTATTAATATAAAAATCACATTTTAAGCCATTCAATATAAAGATTCAGATATATCACGTTCGCTGCGGGCTATATATTGACTAATCACGCTATAACTTATTGTTTCGATTCGAGCGCGGTGTATAAAATATAAAGGAAGAATAAAAAGTTAAGTAATTTAGGAAATCAACATTCTTTCAAAATCACTAATACGATAAAATGTGAGTAATCCTCACGGCCTGGTGATTAAGCTCTCCTGTGACAAATCTGGGAATAGCTAAGCCGCAAAGGCTCGAATGATCACATGAAGTGTAATCTCTCTAATTTTTTCTTGTTCTGACGAACATGATCAGAAAGCGCTTCGTCCACATACAAATGCCTTAAAGAAACGTTGGTGCAGAACGTATCCTGAGGGACCCTTCTCACGGCCTTTGACTTTTAACTCCCTAATTTCCGTGCACGCGGTTCCCTTGACAGTCCATGCTGATCGCCCAAGGCATGTGCCCACGCAAAATGGGTCTGCGAATAATCTTTTTTTCAGGTTCAGGGTTTTTTGAAGGTCAGGCATGCGCGTTTCCTCACCTGTCTGCCGTATATTTCCTGTCTCTTTTTTATTCTTCTATTCTCCATGAGACCGGAAAGGACGGTAAGGGAACATCCTAAACGGAACATTAAAGGAGGATGAGCGGTCCAAAGAGATCATTTTACGTAGGGTTGGAGCTGGGAAAAGACGTAATGAGATTGGCCAAGGCTTTTCGTGACGTTCCAGCGGAAGATGAGGCGCGTTAATATCTATTTCAGATTTTAGAAGTTGTGAATTATAAATAAATCGTTGCGTGACCGAGTGGAAAAGGGAGTTAAAAACTTCGATTCTCTTTTTCTTTCGTAATGCCAGAATTAAGAGGCGATTAATAAAAGTCTGAAACTGAATGATTATTAGCAAGAAACAATGTTAACATTTTTGAAACTGAAATTCAATCCCCAACTAAGCCCAATTAAACAGAAGTGCATACGGAAACCTTCGTCTAGGAAGGCTGAGGATTATGTTTAAGAGAACTTCTCTTTTACACAGCCAGCTATTTCCAAATAAATAGAAACACTTTTCACATCAGTGGCAACAATTTTCAAATCAATAGCGGACATTATTAAAATCGATGCAAAAAGTTATGCAACAATAAGCAACATTAAATATTACTTAATTACCAAGTAAAATCAGGTCTGAAAAAAACACACCTGTTATTCCTTGGGAAAAGTAAATTACTAAGCACAGAAGAGCCCCACGGCTCTTCCGTGCTTAGTAATTTACTTTTCCTTAAACCTTTCTTAATTACCTGTAAAAGCTCATTAACGCAAAATACAATTAATTGACTAAGAATTATTTTTAGCTTTATTATTGAAGGTAATGATACTACGAGTAGGATACACCGGGAATCGAACCCGGGACCGCTTCCACCAAAGGCGTACTGCGTAGCACATGGCTATACGGGAGACCAGTGAGCCGAATAAAATAGAAAAAATCTTCAGGGACCGCAGATAATGCATTTCGCTGTATAATAAAATATAAAATGTAAATATAAGCTAATATGAAAATTAAATATAAATCAAAATCCATCGCAATTTTTTATTATTTCGCTACTCTTACGTAGATTTATTGCAATAACATTTCACGTTAAGTTGTTTTTCTAGAGACGACTCAAAAAAGTATTTTTTCCTTCCACGATCAAGCTTTAGGATAGAAATTTGTTAGTAATTTAAAAAATAGTTTTCTGGGTCGCAATCCTTGAATGATGTCAAGGATTTTTAGGGATTTCTGAACCCCTTTGTCACGGAGTGTCTCAGAGATCGTTATACCGGTTGTACTATAGATGACTAATGTCATAGACCCCCAGACCCACCCTTGATTTCGATATAATTTAAGGATAGTCCCTAAGCTCGTTAAAGGGGGAGCGTGGGGAGCGGGTTGTAGAACCCCTCATTCAAAATTCTGAGGCGATTGGGCGTCCCTTAAAGATAGACCACCTGTAATGCATTTCAAAACTCGTTTGGCGAAGGAACGCGGTCCACCTTCATCATCCCCAAAAGACGCCTAACCACGAAGAATTCAACCGATGAATATCCTCCACCCGTAGGGTATAAAGGTGTAACAAAGCCGTAAAAAGGGAGAGAAAATACGTCGAATGAATTGGAACAACGTACAAAAACCTAGGTAAAACCTCAATGTCTTTTCTGATTCCATCGTGAGAAGTAAGTCGAGCATAAATTTACGTTCTAATTCTCGACGGAAACGAAACAAGAGCGTGCTTTGCCATCACTCGGACTTGTCGCTATTGCTCCCTTTTTCCTCTTCATGGTACGGCGCTCTAAAAGGTTCTAATAACTCGTTTTGCGCTCCCTCGACAAGTCTTTCCCGTCGCCTTTTTCTCATAAAGCTAATCCTCTGATATCGATCACAGGCCGACTCCGCGCCAGCCGGCGCCTCCCCCATCCCCCCCTTCCACAACCACCGATTTTCCCCATGTTCCACGTCTCTCGCAGCTCAAGTACATACATATCGACCGATTCGATAGCGTTGTGGATATCAGTTGAAGACGGGAGCAATAACTCCACGTCTGGAAGGTTTACCTCCTTCCCTCGTCAACGAAGAACACGAATTGGGATCCATCCCAAAACCGATTGAGACCATTAGTTTCGTACTTAAGTTCGTCTTCAACGGGATTAGGCGGAGAAAAAATTATCCAAGAAAGCAACCTTAAAGGTTAGGAAGTACAGCTCTACCGCGTAAACTGATATAATACGGTGTACTGGAGGTAAAAGGAGGCATCTAAGCCATACCGATTATTCACGGTGTCTTATACCTTCAAAGGCTGTTCCCCCATAAGAGATAAGCTTGAGCTGGAAGACGTAAACTTTTAAAAGCAGGTCCGTTGTAAAAGTTAAGTGTAAAGTGCCTAGCAGGATCATCTAAAAGCTTCGTTTTCGTACAATCATTCAGAGGTCAGAACGCAGTAGTTGGAGGAGTATTTATTTGTTTTAAAATCAAAATAAAAAATCAATTGCACTAAGTGCGCAACTGGATTAACTAATTAATGGCAAGGTCTTATGTCTTATTCACATTGAATACATGTTTGTAATGCCCACCCCGTTTCTTAGCCCAACTAAAGCCTTTTCACCTGGATTTAGGAACAAGATATTCGAATTATTGAATATTTATTCTGAACCAAACTCTATAACAGCATGAAAGAGAATGTATCCACAGAAGACCTCCTGCTTCCCCGATTAGAACTACTATTAGTATCAGTGACTGTTTCCCAACTATCATTTTTGATACTGACGATATTTACAATTGATTCACCTATAAACGTCGATTCAATCAGCTTCAAAAGGAATAAAAATATTTCAATAGTCATCCCCATATATACACCTTCTTAGCAGATATGCTCTTATATCAAACCCAATATTACAAGGAAACCCTAAGTCTGAATTATAAGAACTATGCCAAGATTTTACAACCAGTTATTAATCCGCTGAATGAATAATAAATTATATAAATAACTACTTTTCTAAAACGCAATCATAATATTTTGATTAACGCCTATTCATTTTCTTTCCTTGTCCTTGTGATCTCAAACGTGGACAGAGTCCCAGTTAAAAGTATAGATCTAGTACGTCTCGAGTGCGATTAGAGTCTAACTGTTGTCAGTTGCACACGTCAGTATAGGTCGATGCCCTAGTGCAACCTATTCACGTCATTCATTAGAACTATGCTTCAGGAAAAAGAGAAGCTTTCGCTTTGATTCTTCAGAGGTGGTCGAACTACGGATTCGTCTCGCGCCGGCTTCTCGAATTAGCTTAACCTGTGTATTAATTTCTTCGGTTCAGGAAATCAGATTTCGAACTGGATCCTAATGTGGCTAAGTTCTGGCGGACTTAATTTGGCAGTCTGTACTCCGTTATGGGATTTGAAACGTTAACGCTGTGTGACAGGAGAGATATGAAGCGCTTGACTATATATCAATCTATCATCTTATTGGTGATGGAAGTTTTGATAGCGTTTTGCATTCATTAATTAATTCATTCTTAGATAAAACGAAAGTAAATTCCGAGTACACACTGAACGGAGATGCGTATTCCTTTAATTCTTTCCCACAAAAATATCGGCGCTTTTCAATCAATTGAATACCACTATCCGGCAAAAAAGAGGGTCCTCAAAGTTTATATACAGCAATAGCGTTGGGCGTTGTGGGTTGCAGGATGTTTGTTTCATTTAAGGAAAAAAAGTTCCGCTCCTTTTATAATCAATCTGCTTTAGCCGGATATCGTGGAATCCCATAACAAAATTAAAAACAAAATCAAAAGTTCTTCTTATCTTCCCCCATATATTTAAGGTATGAAACCTTTTCCCTGGAATAGTCACATATTTACCTAAATTAATATTCAAATAAATAACATTAAAAGAGAATTTACTTTCCCAAGCATATTTGAACCAAATGTTTTCTTTCCTTTCTTCGTAATCCTGTTATCACACGTATGTGAAAATCGCAGCTGATCGCATTAGCAAGGTTTGAGTTCTCGGAAAAAAGAGCCGCACAAATTCGTTAAAGGGTCGAATGCGAGCTGCGGTTTAAGTTTGAGAGTTGTAAAATGAAAATTCCTTTCCCTTTAGATGCTGTCTGATAACTCTATAATTCTTACCCTCCCAACTTCTTGTTTCCATAAAATTTTGGTCGCTTAAAGTCCGACAGTGTTCGTGCATTTAGCCACCGTAATTTGCGAGGGTTTGTTTTATCTTTAACTCTTTCATTTCTCTTGGAGGAAAAGAACAGAGAAAATGAATGGAAAATTTTCTACTCTTGAACGAAGATAAGGATTAAAAGTCGCATAGCAAAGATACCTTTCTGTAAATAAATAAGGTCTTATTACTGCGCAAAAGTCATTCAATAAACAAGATTTGAGAGTTGGGCTTAATCTCAATTACCTGCACTGACTGTAAGACTGATAAAACTGCAGATAAGATATGAGTTACTGACATGAAAACGAGCAATTTCGCAATGTGTATAGAATAAAACTCATTAATAGTAAATATTCTGAATGCATACGAATCGATGAAATCGCGACTATCATTTGGAATGAAAAAATGAACTTACACATACATAAAAATGAAATTACACATACATATTTACATTAGTTATGCTGCTAATTGATGTACAACTTGGGAATTCATTTCTGACTAGCCTTGTTTTTGATTAGGCAGCAACTATTTTCCAAATATTGATAGATTCCATTACTTTACCTCAAAGCGGCTTACGGTACGTAGACATTGTAGAGAAGTGAAATGTAATAGGCGTGTCGTTTATTTGGTACTGAACGAAATTGAGGTTCCCTTCAATATTAAGTAAACGAAACGCCTCAATCCGATTCCGCTCATTGTATCACATTTTCTTGTTGGACAATTTCGGAAATTTTTCTTTTTACGAGGGAGTATCTTATGTTAGACCAATCTTTTGGTTTGGCGGCGTGTACTAATTTAAAATGTACTTGCTGTAAGATATGAAACATTACTTCGAAGTAATAGTAGTTGAAGTTGATTTGGTAGAATAGACACGTCCTTAGATTTATTCTTGGAAATTGTATAAGCATAATGCGTCATCTTTTTTTTCATGACACAGATCTCCACAAAGGCTATCTTTATACAAAGAAATGTGCTACTAACTCAAGATAATGGGAACAAAATTAATTTTAATCCCCTTATTGAAATTATCAATGAAAGACTATCTTTGGCCCTCACGGTTTTAAAGAAAATATTACATCCTTCGATATATTTTAATTCCAACTCTTCCCTTATAAACTTTAATTAATGCCAATAGAAGATATTTACGAAGCAAGTCATTATTAAATAGAAGCTTTACTTTTTTATTTTAGATATAAAGGAGAGGAATTGTTTGAAATTGTTGAATAGAAGCGATAAATTAGACTAGCAAGTCTTTGAATAACCGAAATGAATCAAAATATTTACTGGTAGCAAAAATACAAAAGAGCAAAAGGTAAAAGAAAAGAACGAAATTCGGGGAAAAAAATATGGGAATATAAAAGGAATAGATATGGGAAAGAGGCAAGCGGTAGACCCGTGAGGGTCTCTGCGAGAGATCTCTCAGTGAGAGAGATCGAACAGTAAATAAGGGAATGCTGGCCAAATTGTAAAAACAATGTGGATTTTGAATAGCTCAAATATGTTTTTATTAATTTAGATGTTTGATAAAGGCCATAAATGAGCCGAAAAACTGACTTAGGTGTCTTAAATTTCTCTATTCCTACTGTCACAGTCATATTTTATATTTATGTATTTTGATTTGTAATAAATCACCCGTTAGTACTCGTATATAGCTCTAAAAGCACTCTTTAAAATACGAGTTACTTATCTATTTAACATGAGTGCAATGTATATTATTATATAACAGTAAGCCATATGGACGAAAACATTCGAGGTGTAAGCTTCCCTTTACCTTCCTCAAAGTTTTTCTCCTCACGTGACTTGGGAGATGGAACTCCCTCTCACTTAGCAGACACCTGCCGCCGAATCGGAGACGCAGCTGAGACTACCTGCCGTATGCTCTCTACCTGCTGACCTGACTAAGGAAGGGATACAGAGACTCAAACCTGCTCTCTAGATAGCATCCTTAGCTCACAAGCTTTTCCTCCTAAAGAAATAATACTTCTAAAACCATATCACGAAGACGAAAAATGCATAGCTATGCTTGCATCAAACATAAATTGTGTTTACAGAGGTTTAAAATTGTCGGAGGAGAAATAAAATTGTAAAGAATCCCATTAAAAATATAAAAAATGTTTTCGTTGCTAGTCAAGCAGAATTATTGTGTAATGTCATCTAACAAAATTACACATAGTGAACTCCACTTCCACAAAGTACTTTGGGTCGATAAATAAAAATATTGAGAAAGTAGCAATCGCATGAATTGTCTTAGATGAGCTTTATTTCGACAGCTTTTAAAGCAAATCTGAAAAATCCTACATCTTTGTATATATTTATTTACCCTTATGGCGAGGTTAGGCCCGACGGCCTCTCTTACACCTAACCTCTGAGTCAGTGATGTAAAAAAATATTAAAATAAAGTCAACTTACAACTAAAATCTATGGTAAATTAATGCAATTCTAAAAGTCCTAATATTGTATAATGCTAAACCTAAACTAATACAAACATTAAAAAACTAATAAACACAAAATAAGATAATTATAAATAAAAAGATTTGGTTTTGTATTGGTAGAAGACAATTAAATAGATTTTATGTAACATAAATGATTCATGGAGTTGATTGCCGGGACTTGCACTCGTTTTTTTCTCATAGTATTAGAGAAGCTTAGTTAGTTAGGATGTGGATATGTGGATAGGATTATCGGTGTTTTTACATCCCGTGCCATGCGCAAATGGCGGGGTTTAAATGTAAATGTAATTAAATATATTCTATGATAATATAAATTATGTAGGATTATATAAATATATAAATGTAATTAAGTATATTCTATGTTAATATAAATTATGTAGGATTATATAAATATATAAATGTAATTAAGTATATTCTATGTTAATATAAATTATGTAGGATGATACAATCTCCTTCCTTTACAACAAACCTAGAAGGAAAGAAATTCGATGTTATTACGAGAGTAGAAGAATATAATAATTTATTGAATAATATACGAACGCTACGTGCACATAGATTAATCAAAATGTGTGGATGTAGGAAACACTCAAAGGTTATCTTTAACCTTTGGATGGATTTTTTTCGAAGTCCTTATTACTTTTTAGGCGAATAAGGCAGAATTTGCTAGATTCTGAGCGCTCTGATTATAAAGAGCCGCTTTAAAGATTACAGACACTTGCATCTTTGGAATAAGTACAGCAGCAGGAAGAATTACATTAAAACACGAATAAAGTGGCAGGGAAACAATTTTATTACTTACCACGAAAAATATCAGAACGTCTTATCTTTCACCTATATATACATCCGCACATGACGAGGAGAAGGACACTGGAAGACACGAGAAGATAAATTTGAAGCTTCGCAATATTGCGCGTCCTTACATTTTTGCTTCTTTTTTAATCCTCACGCCGTTCGCTGAAGATATCATAGAAAAACTAGGATAAGTGGAAAGAGGAGATAAAGATGGGAAATTATCAGAAGATATTATGAATTGCGATATCTGGAAGTGTAAAAGATATGGGAGGAACGTGATTGAAATCCTATCTTTACTATGAGGATCATATAGAAACGTGAACGTCGCCCTTCTCGTATATTATACGTAATTTTTTATCGAAGGAGATTAATCGTTATGACATAAAACGTTTTATTTTTTCCAAAGGAAATTACATTTCTATTAATCCATTTAATAAAATTAATCTTGTCTAAAGTGCGATCTACCGTACGTAATTTCCTGTCCTATTCCCGAATAGAATGACAAAGAACGAGCGATGATATAATTTAAACCCAACTTACTGAAATGGATACCCGAAAAGTTTGACGTATTACCCTTGAGATGAACTTGAATGGAAAGGAGCAGGGGATAATCTTACCGCAACATTAGCGATAGCTGGTTTCATCACAGATTAACGGAGGCTGTTTTTCATGATAGCTGACACGTTACGGTATCAATCGATATTTCGATGCATAAAAGTGGTTTAATAGTCATACAAACATATTTATGTTTACTAAACATGGCTGTTTTTTACAGAGTTGTCGAGCTTTACCAAGGTTTGCAAATTTGCAATAAAAATATGCAGCGATTACTTTTCTGTTAATACGACATTTTTGAGGGAAAACAAAAGAAAACTGAGATATTAATATGGATAAAGACAGAAAAATGAAAAAGAGAGCATAATTTTTTATTGATTAATTACATTGTTTTCTATCGATCCTTTAACTTGTAATTCTTTCCCTTCGGGAAATTTTCTCCATGGATTTCACCCAGATCACCTGGCTAAGATCTCGAGAATTTTCGTACACCATCCGCCAGTAAAGAACCAAGTTTTTCCATTCTTAATCAACTTAACTAATGGTTTTTTTCTTTTCGTGGAGAAACAGCAATTGCTCATTTTGACAAACACCAGCTGGCTGGACGCCAGTAATCTTGGAAAATGTTTTCAGAATGTTGAACACATTGAAATAGTAAGCGTTTTTCTTACTATGAAAAATATCAGCCGAATTTTCTGAATATCAGAGCAATCTTGCAGCTGTTAATGAATCAGCAATGTTTCCTCACTTCGCAGAGAATGCAATAACCTTTCAATGTACGCGTAGGCAAAATGATCATTCATGGAGAGCAGTGATAAGGATAACGAGTCACATGGGAGGACTTAGAATAGAAATAAAAGAAACACTACTGTCAGCATTGCTTTCCGAAGCATATGAATCGAAATCGCTGATAGTAAGTTTTGCTGGTCTTTCATTCTTAGAAATTTTTGCATAATCTCGCCTGTGTATAAGCTACTCCAGCAGAAGCGAAAATATCAATCGTCTCGAGCGCTTACAACCTTCGAATTTATCCTCCCAAGACACAAAAAGATGTAGAGTGGCTGGTAAGATAGAGAAGGAAAACATTCATCAGACCGACGGGAGATTCAACCTCTACTTCATAGGCTTATTTCCAAATGCTGAAAACTTTATGCAGCTCTCCAACTGCATTGGGGCAAGAAAAGGGCAACGGGTGGTAATGAGCAATCAACTAAATAATTGAGCGATATATTGCAGATGTTTTCAAGGAATGTCTCAGCCATGCAGTTATAAACACTTTATATTTATCATTTACGAACATGTTTCCATTTAAATACCGCAATCAAGAAAATAGGATAAGATCAGGAAAGAATTTATGATTGGGATTAAAGATTGTAATCAGTTAGAGCATGACTGATAGCTTTTGCGAAATAATTGAAAGATTTGAATGAAGATTACTTACATTTAATGCATCTAAATCAAAGCGATAGAATAACAACGAAATATCTATGCAAGTAACAGAGTGGGAGGTAACAATCTTCATCGTCTAAGATGAGGAAGATTTTTGTATTTCCACAGAACTATTTATCAGCAACTAGTTTCGTCTACAGCAGTGGTCGCCAATCTTTTTTCACCCACTACCCACCCTTGCACGATATAATATCCCTACCACCCACCGAAGTTCCAATATCTTTATTTAGCGCTTGTGGAAGTAATAACCCCAGGAAAGATTTGCAATAATAATTTTTTGTCGTAATACAGCCGAACATTGTAGTAGATTTATTTTTCGCCAAATACCATATGTAATACAAATGAAAATTTAAGAAATGTTGTCTTCCATGGAAATTCAATGCAAAAGTTAGTGTATTACGAGGAGAATACATGCATGTGTATTATTTATGTTATGTTTATATCTTTTTGCTTTAAAAATCATCAATTTTATCATGACGTTTTTCTATGAGAATCATTTTTCAAAATGGCCATTCAGAAGTCCATTAAAATTTCCTTGGTTATGAACTTTCACTCATTTTCGGCCTCGACTAGATTTTATCGTCCAGTAAAAGGGTGTCGAACCAATAACACACGCGTCATAAGAGGCACGCGAGAGAATTTTTGGCACGCGGAACTCTAACGGCAATATTTTTTACGTAATAAACGTGGTTTCTGTTCATTAGCAATGATAATTAACAATTATTTACGTAAAAGACTAGATGAATCGGGTAGTTTTCACAATAAAATAGATAATATCAGAACCTCACACTATGGTTTTGCAACACATTGACACGAAAGTCCTTAATCTTAATTTAATATTACACTCATGTGGCAAAAGGTATGCCGTCCCTGGTATAGGAACTGAAAACTCAAAACGCCACCCACTATTGGGTGGTACGGATCAGGTTGGTGACCTGATCACAAAGACACCATTAGGCCTGACTTCCTGAAACTAGTTGCCATCAAATATTTCGGTGGAGATACAAGGTTGTTCCTCTTCTTGGACATGACGATTATCCAGTAAGTTGATCTTGATCAAATCATAATCATTCTCAATCGTAACAAAGCAGTTGTATATTCTTCGTGGTAATGCGTCTTCATTACCAAGATATTGCATAAATTTAATTCTTACTCTCTGATATGGTTGGAAAAGGTTAATATCAAAAGAATTTATAACATAATAAAAGACTGTTCTAAATGCTGAACTATAAAATGAACACTGTTCTAAGTTAATATTTCGCTGAATCGTTACATGTTGTTGAATTTTTTCCAGATATGATAAAAATAGGGCCTGTCCGGGATTTGAACCCGGGACCTCTCGCACCCAAAGCGAGATTCATACCCCTAGACCAACAGGCCGACAAGCTAATATTGAAAGTAATAAAGATATCNTCCCTAATTATTCATCCTATTTACGCGTCTAATACTATCTGGAAAAAGAGACCAATAATAACTATCCGTTCGTGCAATAATCTCACGAAATTTTTTCGACCTCTGATCTCGAAAATTGCGTTCGCTAAGCGCAGGAATCACTATGTCGTGTATTTCGTCATGTAGGTCACTACTCAGGAATTTCTCGAACAATCTGTGCCTAAACTCGAGTCTTCTATCGTCAAGAGAGTTCCAGCCGAGGGATTTAATCATGTCTGATACACTGCTGTCGAACTTGTAGTCTCCCTTAACGAAACGAGCCGCTCTACGTTGTACGCGCTCTAGTTCCAAAATCAAACCCTTCTCGTACGGATTCCACACCGCGCAGCAGTACTCAAGTAACGGGCGATATAGTGAAAAATAAGCTACCTCTTTGACGACTGACTGCCTTTAAGAACGTGGTTACATATCCTCAATGTCCTATGATGAAGCATGCTTGAGAGAACACAAAAATATATCCGCATTATTTCTTACGTAAATAATGTACCTAAAATCAACCGAAGAGCACTACACATAACGAAAGTTCCTAACACTCAATCTTGAATGCCCTACTACTGTCAGATTAGGGAATTTTAAACGCATAAGTACTAAGGAATTTTAGTCATATGCTCTAAACAGCAGATATTTTAACTCTGTCCATGGTTGAAAAACTAGAGAATCTTTCCACAATGAACTCCGCCGATCGTATTAAAAAAATAGTATAAGAAGCAAGCCAGACGCAGTCTATTAGAGAGCAGTTACTTTCGCTCGAAGAGAGAAGGAATTCCGTCAAGGTAAGTCCATTCCTTGGGAAATTTCCATGCAACTCACTCTCTACAACAATGCATTCGAAATTCTTTCGAAATATATAGACGAACCGGCTGGTGAATGCGAAAATTTCGAAAGACGATCAATTGTTTTTCTTGAATTACTATTTCGTGATTCCCCTCATTTGTTGCAGGTAAGTAATATTTTATATTTAAATATATGGCATAACTTTTTACTTAGTATCCTGAGAGCCGCCGTATGGCGTATGGAATTATACAGATAATTGAGTAAATTTTCTATGTTTGTTGTTTACAGTTTACGTAAGTGAATTATAGGAAGATAAATACATTTTGTAGATACATCTGTACTATTAACATAATTAAATTACATTTTGTATTAAAGAAAACCTTTAATAAATGTCTTAAAGATGTCACAATGAAGGCCCCTCACCAGCTAAGAAGTCTACTGTATAATTCAGTTTACTTTAAGCTGAAGAGTCGAAAGAACAAGAGAATTGACAGATATTTAGTCAATGGAGAACATAAATATTTATAATAAATGATTGTGGATCAACCTAAAGAATTTGGATAATTTGAAGGAAA
>KZ308427.1:733851-744359 GCA_000376725.2 Ladona fulva | reverse complement strand
GCGATGATATAATTTAAACCCAACTTACTGAAATGGATACCCGAAAAGTTTGACGTATTACCCTTGAGATGAACTTGAATGGAAAGGAGCAGGGGATAATCTTACCGCAACATTAGCGATAGCTGGTTTCATCACAGATTAACGGAGGCTGTTTTTCATGATAGCTGACACGTTACGGTATCAATCGATATTTCGATGCATAAAAGTGGTTTAATAGTCATACAAACATATTTATGTTTACTAAACATGGCTGTTTTTTACAGAGTTGTCGAGCTTTACCAAGGTTTGCAAATTTGCAATAAAAATATGCAGCGATTACTTTTCTGTTAATACGACATTTTTGAGGGAAAACAAAAGAAAACTGAGATATTAATATGGATAAAGACAGAAAAATGAAAAAGAGAGCATAATTTTTTATTGATTAATTACATTGTTTTCTATCGATCCTTTAACTTGTAATTCTTTCCCTTCGGGAAATTTTCTCCATGGATTTCACCCAGATCACCTGGCTAAGATCTCGAGAATTTTCGTACACCATCCGCCAGTAAAGAACCAAGTTTTTCCATTCTTAATCAACTTAACTAATGGTTTTTTTCTTTTCGTGGAGAAACAGCAATTGCTCATTTTGACAAACACCAGCTGGCTGGACGCCAGTAATCTTGGAAAATGTTTTCAGAATGTTGAACACATTGAAATAGTAAGCGTTTTTCTTACTATGAAAAATATCAGCCGAATTTTCTGAATATCAGAGCAATCTTGCAGCTGTTAATGAATCAGCAATGTTTCCTCACTTCGCAGAGAATGCAATAACCTTTCAATGTACGCGTAGGCAAAATGATCATTCATGGAGAGCAGTGATAAGGATAACGAGTCACATGGGAGGACTTAGAATAGAAATAAAAGAAACACTACTGTCAGCATTGCTTTCCGAAGCATATGAATCGAAATCGCTGATAGTAAGTTTTGCTGGTCTTTCATTCTTAGAAATTTTTGCATAATCTCGCCTGTGTATAAGCTACTCCAGCAGAAGCGAAAATATCAATCGTCTCGAGCGCTTACAACCTTCGAATTTATCCTCCCAAGACACAAAAAGATGTAGAGTGGCTGGTAAGATAGAGAAGGGAAACATTCATTAGACCGACGGGAGATTCAACCTCTACTTCATAGGCTTATTTCCAAATGCTGAAAACTTTATGCAGCTCTCCAACTGCATTGGGGCAAGAAAAGGGCAACGGGTGGTAATGAGCAATCAACTAAATAATTGAGCGATATATTGCAGATGTTTTCAAGGAATGTCTCAGCCATGCAGTTATAAACACTTTATATTTATCATTTACGAACATGTTTCCATTTAAATACCGCAATCAAGAAAATAGGTTAAGATCAGGAAAGAATTTATGATTGGGATTAAAGATTGTAATCAGTTAGAGCATGACTGATAGCTTTTGCGAAATAATTGAAAGATTTGAATGAAGATTACTTACATTTAATGCATCTAAATCAAAGCGATAGAATAACAACGAAATATCTATGCAAGTAACAGAGTGGGAGGTAACAATCTTCATCGTCTAAGATGAGGAAGATTTTTGTATTTCCACAGATCTATTTATCAGCAACTAGTTTCGTCTACAGCAGTGGTCGCCAATCTTTTTTCACCCACTACCCACCCTTGCACGATATAATATCCCTACCACCCACCGAAGTTCCAATATCTTTATTTAGCGCTTGTGGAAGTAATAACCCCAGGAAAGATTTGCAATAATAATTTTTTGTCGTAATACAGCCGAACATTGTAGTAGATTTATTTTTCGCCAAATACCATATGTAATACAAATGAAAATTTAAGAAATGTTGTCTTCCATGGAAATTCAATGCAAAAGTTACTGTATTACGAGGAGAATACATGCATGTGTATTATTTATGTTATGTTTATATCTTTTTGCTTTAAAAATCATCAATTTTATCATGACGTTTTTCTATGAGAATCATTTTTCAAAATGGCCATTCAGAAGTCCATTAAAATTTCCTTGGTTATGAACTTTCACTCATTTTCGGCCTCGACTAGATTTTATCGTCCAGTAAAAGGGTGTCGAACCAATAACACACGCGTCATAAGAGGCACGCGAGAGAATTTTTGGCACGCGGAACTCTAACGGCAATATTTTTTACGTAATAAACGTGGTTTCTGTTCATTAGCAATGATAATTAACAATTATTTACGTAAAAGACTACATGAATCGGGTAGTTTTCACAATAAAATAGATAATATCAGAACCTCACACTATGGTTTTGCAACACATTGGCACGAAAGTCCTTAATCTTAATTTAATATTACACTCATGTGGCAAAAGGTATGCCGTCCCTGGTATAGGAACTCAAAACTCAAAACGCCACCCACTATTGGGTGGTACGGATCAGGTTGGTGACCTGATCACAAAGACACCATTAGGCCTGACTTCCTGAAACTAGTTGCCATCAAATATTTCGGTGGAGATACAAGGTTGTTCCTCTTCTTGGACATGACGATTATCCAGTAAGTTGATCTTGATCAAATCATAATCATTCTCAATCGTAACAAAGCAGTTGTATATTCTTCGTGGTAATGCGTCTTCATTACCAAGATATTGCATACATTTAATTCTTACTCTCTGATATGGTTGGAAAAGGTTAATATCAAAAGAATTTATAACATAATAAAAGACTGTTCTAAATGCTGAACTATAAAATGAACACTGTTCTAAGTTAATATTTCGCTGAATCGTTACATGTTGTTGAATTTTTTCCAGATATGATAAAAATAGGGCCTGTCCGGGATTTGAACCCGGGACCTCTCGCACCCAAAGCGAGATTCATACCCCTAGACCAACAGGCCGACAAGCTAATATTGAAAGTAATAAAGATATCTTTCACCAGTAATAATTAAAATTGCGCAATGAGAACTGCTTGAATAGTTACATATCTTACAGATATGATAAAAATAGGGCCTGTCCGGGATTTGAACCCGGGACCTCTCGCACCCAAAGCGAGAATCATACCCCTAGACCAACAGGCCGACAAGCTAATATTGAAAGTAATAAAGATATCTTTCACCAGTAATAATTAAAATTGCGCAATGAGAACTGCTTGAATAGTTACATATCTTACGAGAGAAAAATTAAATTATGAAAAACCAGGAGAAACCATTACAGTAATTTTTTTGTGTGATTTTAATCGCACTTATTTTAAAAGAGATCGGACAAAAGAATATAAGGGATATCAGTAATTTTTACTAAACTAACATCAGCTCCTCTAGCCCCATAGAAAGAATAGCCGGTATATTTTTTTATAATAAAAATAGTTTTACAGTATTTCTATTGTAATCTGTTCTGGTAATCATTTCCTTCCGGAACTAAATAGCGATACCTCCCGAATTTAACGACCCTTGCTGACCGGGTTGACAGAATGAATTACTTCGTCGACGAGTTCTCTACTGATCGGTTATTCGAAAGTTGTCTCCAAAAACGAAACCAACAACTCGGCAGATCCGAAACTCCGTGGATTACGGTCCTGCGTTCTTGAAGCTTTCTCTCCCAAAAGCGTGAACAACCGTTCCTTGGTATATGCATCGAATCACTTCCTTCCCCGGGGGCAATTCCTTGACAACTTATCTCGCTTGATCATTACTACGCGGAAGCTCTCGGGAGTGACATCCTCTTACCAACTCCTCCAATTGGCTACACCAATAAAAAAGAAAACACCTCCGCATTCCAAAACAAAAAAAAGCCGAAAGGACACCCTCGCGTTGTACGGCGACCTTCCTAATCTCTTGGGAGCTACATCCATCAACAGCGAGCAGCGTGGCAAACGTAGCGCCAGGTGTGTCCTATGCGAAAAGGAGAAATCCGGAAGCATGTGCCGAGGTGAGGGCGACCATGGGTGAGTGAAGAGGTGAAGGACATCAGGTGAAGTGTAAGTTGAAAGAGATAACGATGTTGCGGAGGCGTGAGTTAGGTGCCTTTGGCGTAGGAAGGAAGTTTGCGATGATTAATTTATTCCGATCATGAGCAAGGACGACAGGCAGAAGTACATCCGTCCTTCCTGAATAACCGGTCTCTTATTTCGCCGAAGCAAGGGTCATTTGTGGGACCCAGCAGAGGAAGATTTGCTACGTTTGAGTCCCCACGCACTAGTGAGACAGCGAGCGACAAAGTGATACTAAAATAACACTAGCATTAAAATGGGTATAAGCAATGCAGACACGCATGATACACATGCTTGAATTTCGACGAAGAAATGAAAGAGAAAAAGTTTGCCGAAGCCGAGAATCTAACCCACGTCCCCCACTTTCGGGGCAGGTGATCTGACCTCTAAGCTACCACAACAGAACGATCTCTCCTTCAATTTCTTGGGCTATGATGGTACTCAGTGTGCTACGGAGGATCCATGAAAGATGGCACCACCCCTTGAAGGAGACATCGTTCTGTAGTGGTAGCTTAGAGGGCTTAGAGGCCATATTTTTCTCTTTAATTTCTTCGTTAAATGGGTGTTTGCATATTTTTAACGCAACTTTGGCGGTGATGTCCAAATATTCATTTATATACACGAGTTATTGAAATATCGTTATGTCGCCCGCTCGCACGCCATTGTGTTGGCACCCTAACACTGCCAAGTCTGCAATGGTGAGATAGGAGTGTTACGAAAAAAAATGTGGAGATAAGCACTGTTCAGCATGTCTCGCTGCAGTTATTTTTCCGGATGTGCTCAATTCCTTCCGGTGCCATCTCAAAGTAAGCAGTTATGTATTTAAGATATTGAAGAGATGTCTATCGCTGTAAAGAGGAGGAGTATCTGTAAAATGAGAGGACTAAATTTAATCACATACGTACACACACGTGCCAGATATAATCGCATATGCATTAAGTAACATATCAAGCGATATTTGGTGGAACATATCCATGATTTATTAAAGATTGTCACAAAACTAGACTAAATTCACACTTATGTTAAATATATTGTGGGCTTAATCTAGTTTTGTAACATAGTCTTTAATTTCACGTATATACATATATAAACACACTTCTTTTCGTAGATGGCGAGAAAAATAAGAGCTAAAAGGTAATTTTAAGGGAGGGAAGATGCAAATCAAAATAAAGCAATGATACTGATGGTTTGGTGTAGCCCAGCTTGATGCTTTGTTTCGAGAAAATTTACTTAATTAATAATGATGATTCAACTAAAGGATAATTCTAATCCGTACATTTGTTAGGAAGAAGCTTTCTGTATAAAGAAAAGGAAACTAACAAGTAGTTGAAGTTCGAATACATTACAAATTTGAAGTAAATATAAATCATTGATAAAGATCGAGAACGGAAAGTATTTTTCTTGTAAAAATTTCGAACCCTTCAATGATATTTATCAGCTATGAGTGTTGATATTTAGATGTATTTAATTATTTGAGTAAATATTTGAAATAAATAAATACGGCTTTACAGCAATGCTATTTATTGTATGAAGAAAGTTAATAAATAATTATGTATACTTATGGAAATAATTACTCATTAAGGCATCAACACTCATATACTCACTATACTCAGTAATGCTTATACTATATTCACTTAGCTTATACCGAAATTTTATCGGTTGGGAATCTGTTAAGGATTGAAGAATTGTGTACAGACTCAAATTGCTCCAGAAATCTATGAGCACTGATCCACATGACATCGTGATTCCCGCACTCATCGAACGCAATTTTCGAGACTAGAGGTCAAAGAGATTTCGTGAGATTTTAGTGAGAAAGTATAGCTATTACTTGTCTCATTTTCCAGATAGTATTAGGTTAACAAATCAGGTAGCCGATAACATCTACATTTACATTAATACACAGCAAGTCGCGTTCGAGTTACCTCTTTAGCTTATTGTCATCGCGTATCACTCGCGGAAAGAATGAGTCCTTAAAACGACTTGTCCTCGCATCTATTTCTCTTATTTTACATTGTCGGAACGGCCGAAGTAGCTGGTGGGGGTCGCATAATACCAATTACATCTTCCGTAAATATACTTTCTCTGAATTTAGCATGCAATCATAATAATCATAAACTAGTAGAAAGGGATCCTTTCTTTCAAGGATCCACAAATTTCGTCTCAGATCATTTGCGTAACGCTTCCTTTTCTATCGTAGCACTTTTTAACAAATCGTACCGCCTTGTCGAGTTTGCGAGCGTTCGTTTCGTCCGCTGGGTCCCATATACTCGCCGCATATTCCAGATGGGGCCCGACGAAGGTGAAATAACATCGCTCTCTAACCTTTTCATCGCATCTACCTACAATGCGCTTTATAAAACCTTTTTAGTTGCTTTACCGCATATTTTTCGAATATGTGTGCTCCCGTTTAAATTATTTGTAAGGTTGATTCTGAGTTATTCAACTGAGTCGATTACATTTAATTCGTTCCACTAATTTTGTATGGGTGGTTCTGACGCAATTGTTTCCTTTCGAAGAAATTTACTACAGAGCATTTATTTACATTAAGATCTATTTGCCGTTTTTCGTTAGTTTTGTTTTTCGCCTCTGAATACGAACTAAATCGTTTGATAGGGAAATACCGTTTCCGTCGATTGATATTTCTCTATATATTCCCGAGTCATTCCCTCAAATCGCTATCAATCTCAGTTCATTGATATAAATCAGGAAGAGTAGAGGTCCGATTACACTGCCTTGAAGTACACCTGAAGAGACTATAATTAGGGATTTCTGTATTTTCACACCCCCTCCTATACGCCATTTTGCTGCTCGCGGGTTTGCAATTTAAATTTAAAATCTACTTTCACTACTAAAGTCATTGTCCCCCATCATATAGAGGATACATCATTATTAACAAGTTTATATTTCAGTTTTTTATCATTAAAATGGTAACTATTTATATTAAAACCACAAAGTAGACCCGATAACCGATATTTTTTATTCCACTTTAAACTGCTGCGGTTTCTATGAAAATATGATGTCCACTTTACTTAGAAAAATAATAATTCCGGTGTTTATCGTTTAAAGTCGTGTTTATGCGAAAACACGCCCGCATCTGGTCTTTTGTTCGCCCTAATCCAAATAAAGGAGTCGCTCAAGCATTAGGACAGTTTCCTGTCTGCATCCATGGCATTTGCGTCACCGTTGCGAGTTCCAGATTCCGATACCGTTCATACTTCGATTCATCACAGCCCTCAATATCAGGCATGTTCGGAACTCGTCCCTTCGATTACAAAGGAATCCCTCACTCCTTTGCCAATTCCGTAACATTTCATGACATAATCGAGCATGAGCGTTTCTCCATCTGTTTACTAACAAAGAAATTATATCAGTCGCAAGTTCTATATTTGCGAGAGAGATGAAAATAGACAATAATACATTCGAACTGATTTCTCCCCTTATTTTATTCGACGGAAGCTGCCAGACAAGGCTTCGCGTTGCATTCACTTCATCTGCAGCCTTTAAAAGGGTTCGCAGATTCTGGAGAGTTCCGCTTGGTCCAATGTTTCGTTTCCTATTATAAACGCCTCGTTATTATGACCGTGGGCTGCACCATGACAACCTCTCAGCAGGTTTACAAGTTCACACCCATTCGGAGCTTTCAACGCCGCGGGCAAGCTAACCGGTAGGACCTTAAAATAGGACCATTCAGCATTATATTCCCTCTCTCTTCGTGATTAACTGACATGAAGGCTGCACGGGATTTTGCTTTTTTACGTCGATTTCCCGGGGGCTATTGAGAAATATTCTATATGTACGAATATATGATAGATGTATAGAGTGTGTCCTATGCGAAAAGGAGAAATCCGGAAGCATGTGCCGAGGTGAGGGCGACCATGGGTGAGTGAAGAGGAGAAGGACATCCGGCGAATACTTTTCTGTTAATACGACATTTTTGAGGGAAAACAAAAGAAAACTGAGATATTAATATGGATAAAGACAGAAAAATGAAAAAGAGAGCATAATTTTTTATTGATTAATTACATTGTTTTCTATCGATCCTTTAACTTGTAATTCTTTCCCTTCGGGAAATTTTCTCCATGGATTTCACCCAGATCACCTGGCTAAGATCTCGAGAATTTTCGTACACCATCCGCCAGTAAAGAACCAAGTTTTTCCATTCTTAATCAACTTAACTAATGGTTTTTTTCTTTTCGTGGAGAAACAGCAATTGCTCATTTTGACAAACACCAGCTGGCTGGACGCCAGTAATCTTGGAAAATGTTTTCAGAATGTTGAACACATTGAAATAGTAAGCGTTTTTCTTACTATGAAAAATATCAGCCGAATTTTCTGAATATCAGAGCAATCTTGCAGCTGTTAATGAATCAGCAATGTTTCCTCACTTCGCAGAGAATGCAATAACCTTTCAATGTACGCGTAGGCAAAATGATCATTCATGGAGAGCAGTGATAAGGATAACGAGTCACATGGGAGGACTTAGAATAGAAATAAAAGAAACACTACTGTCAGCATTGCTTTCCGAAGCATATGAATCGAAATCGCTGATAGTAAGTTTTGCTGGTCTTTCATTCTTAGAAATTTTTGCATAATCTCGCCTGTGTATAAGCTACTCCAGCAGAAGCGAAAATATCAATCGTCTCGAGCGCTTACAACCTTCGAATTTATCCTCCCAAGACACAAAAAGATGTAGAGTGGCTGGTAAGATAGAGAAGGGAAACATTCATTAGACCGACGGGAGATTCAACCTCTACTTCATAGGCTTATTTCCAAATGCTGAAAACTTTATGCAGCTCTCCAACTGCATTGGGGCAAGAAAAGGGCAACGGGTGGTAATGGCAATCGACTAAATAATTGAGCGATATATTGCAGATGTTTTCAAGGGATGTCTCAGTCATGCAGTTATAAACACTTTATATTTATCATTTACGAACATGTTTCCATTTAAATACCGCAATCAAGAAAATAGGATAAGATCAGGAAAGAATTTATGATTGGGATTAAAGATTGTAATCAGTTAGAGCATGACTGATAGCTTTTGCGAAATAATTGAAAGATTTGAATGAAGATTACTTACATTTAATGCATCTAAATCAAAGCGATAGAATAACAACGAAATATCTATGCAAGTAACAGAGTGGGAGGTAACAATCTTCATCGTCTAAGATGAGAAAGATTTTTGTATTTCCACAGAACTATTTATCAGCAACTAGTTTCGTCTACAGCAGTGGTCGCCAATCTTTTTTCACCCACTACCCACCCTTGCACGATATAATATCCCTACCACCCACCGAAGTTCCAATATCTTTATTTAGCGCTTGTGGAAGTAATAACCCCAGGAAAGATTTGCAATAATAATTTTTTGTCGTAATACAGCCGAACATTGTAGTAGATTTATTTTTCGCCAAATACCATATGTAATACAAATGAAAATTTAAGAAATGTTGTCTTCCATGGAAATTCAATGCAAAAGTTACTGTATTACGAGGAGAATACATGCATGTGTATTATTTATGTTATGTTTATATCTTTTTGCTTTAAAAATCATCAATTTTATCATGACGTTTTTCTATGAGAATCATTTTTCAAAATGGCCATTCAGAAGTCCATTAAAATTTCCTTGGTTATGAACTTTCACTCATTTTCGGCCTCGACTAGATTTTATCGTCCAGTAAAAGGGTGTCGAACCAATAACACACGCGTCATAAGAGGCACGCGAGAGAATTTTTGGCACGCGGAACTCTAACGGCAATATTTTTTACGTAATAAACGTGGTTTCTGTTCATTAGCAATGATAATTAACAATTATTTACGTAAAAGACTACATGAATCGGGTAGTTTTCACAATAAAATAGATAATATCAGAACCTCACACTATGGTTTTGCAACACATTGGCACGAAAGTCCTTAATCTTAATTTAATATTACACTCATGTGGCAAAAGGTATGCCGTCCCTGGTATAGGAACTCAAAACTCAAAACGCCACCCACTATTGGGTGGTACGGATCAGGTTGGTGACCTGATCACAAAGACACCATTAGGCCTGACTTCCTGAAACTAGTTGCCATCAAATATTTCGGTGGAGATACAAGGTTGTTCCTCTTCTTGGACATGACGATTATCCAGTAAGTTGATCTTGATCAAATCATAATCATTCTCAATCGTAACAAAGCAGTTGTATATTCTTCGTGGTAATGCGTCTTCATTACCAAGATATTGCATAAATTTAATTCTTACTCTCTGATATGGTTGGAAAAGGTTAATATCAAAAGAATTTATAACATAATAAAAGACTGTTCTAAATGCTGAACTATAAAATGAACACTGTTCTAAGTTAATATTTCGCTGAATCGTTACATGTTGTTGAATTTTTTCCAGATATGATAAAAATAGGGCCTGTCCGGGATTTGAACCCGGGACCTCTCGCACCCAAAGCGAGAATCATACCCCTAGACCAACAGGCCGCTAAGCTAATATTGAAAGTAATAAAGATATCTTTCACCAGTAATAATTAAAATTGCGCAATGAGAACTGCTTGAATAGTTAC
>KZ308427.1:585850-733040 GCA_000376725.2 Ladona fulva | reverse complement strand
ATCTGAGCTCACCCATTTTTGTTCACTTTAATCACTTGCAGGGTTTATTTCTTTTGTAAAATTAAATAAGAAAGAATATTCGCATGAAATCAAGACAAGCAGAAAGAGAAGGGAAATGGAATAAATATTCTTATTTTTGTCATCAGATATTGATATCTATTCAAAATTGTGAAAATTTTGATCAAATGAATGAAACTTTTCTAAAATTTTGAGGTTATAAACAAATCATTCCCCTGATGACTAACTCCATTGTAGAATCAAATCTCCTGCCTTTTCTTATAAGAATACACTGGGATTTGAGGTCCAAAGAGATGTTAGTTTATTTTTTGTAAAAATAGGAATACTGTATTTAATTCTATCTATTTTCCCCATTGAGAATCAACAGGCACTTCAGATCAAATCAAATTTATAATAACAATTCGTATATCATGTACATGATCCATACTTAGACCATATAGCAGGGATTGTGGTGGGGAGATAAATGAGGCTCAAAAAGGGGGCTATGAGAGCCCCTGGGTCCAACAAGGAAATCTGCCCTGGCTGTGCAAACTTATATCGTTCTTGATTCATTCTCTAACATCAAGCATGTGATCCATTGCTTTTCTAATGGAAGTCTAATTTGATAGAAAGGTGACATATTTCATGCCAATGCAAGAGTGGTGCCATCTTAGCTTTGAATCATTTGTAGCCCATCAGAATTGTTCTGCTGCTGCCTGGAAAGTCAGGCTTATAGTTAAAGTTGTGCCTCCACAGGACTTATTGTTTCAACGCTTCTTTAATTCCAATTACAATACCCTTTACATACCAGTTGTATTATCTTCTCATGTATTATGCTGTTCTTGTAACACGCACTGATAAACTTCGTTATCATCTTTTCCTTGGTTCTTATGCCCTTCAGTTTGCAATGCAAGTTGCTTTTTTCATTCCTTTTCCAAGGGCCTTCCAGTTCCCCCTATTTATGTAATTCTCAATTATGTCTTATATATTTTTTAAAGTGATGTACTCTTTTATTAAGCAAAAAAGATTGAGTACACTGATGTACTTATTATACTATTAGCTCATCACAAAAACTTACAAAAATCATAGAAATTTAGTTACATAAGTCTTTCATAAGTTAAGTTATCAGTAAGGTCCTCCTGAGCCAAAGAAGGTTCATCAGAAGGTGCCTGATTTTACATAAATTGTTAAAAAAAGTTATTAAAATGCTTAAAAGAAAGTTAAAACAATATGACATAAATAATGCTGTTGAGAGAATATTAAGCTATAACAGTGTGTGTATATAATAGATAATTAACAAAATTATACGCTACATAGTTAACAATGTTACATATTGTATAATTTACCAAATTATATTTTACATTATTTACAATATCAAACATTACTTGATTTACATTATTACTAGTTAGCAGTTAGTAATTTACACTGCTACATATTTTATTGTAGTTCAAGAGATTTCCACTTTTAAACTTTCCTTTTTGTTTCACTTAGCAAAATTAGATCCTTCCACTTAGAGGAAATGGAAGTTGGTTAAGAATGGCTCCAACTCCAATTTCTTTCTATACATCTCTTTTTTTATTTCTTGATCTTATCTTGCCTCAATCTGAGAAACATTTCAGCTGTCAGTACTCTGTTTTCTTCTTTTTTCTGTATCTAGCTTTCAAATCAATGTAAAAGAGTTGGTACTGCTTTAAAATTATAAAATTTTGTTGCCTCCTTCATCCTCCATTTTCTTAAATAACAGAGGTGAAAAATAGTGACATGACTGGAACTTGAACCTAGCAACATGACTGGGACTTGGTCTCCCACTTTCCAGGCAGGTATTCTAACAACTGAACAACATCTCTTCTACACTGTTTGGGAAATGTTTTTCACACCTGTTATTCCTTGGGTTTCAGCCACATGGCTCTTCCGTGCTTCGTAATTTATCTTCCTTAATCCTCTATTTTCATGTCCTTAATGTTATTGCACATATTGCTTGATGTCCTTGTTGTAGTATCTTTGTCCTCTTTTAGTTATTTATAGGTAATTTTAACATTGGAATTGAAAAATTGATTTGGCAAAATTAATTTTTAGTAAGGTAATATATCACCAAATTTAATGGTATAAATATAATCAATATCCAATACAATGTGTGTTTCAGGAGGAAAAGTGCCTCAAGATCGTACAATTGTGAGAGAGGTTCTCAGGACTGTATCTCTCGGTCTGTTTGTTTCCATGTGCACCATATCCTTTGTGGGAATTGCTTGGGCTCTTGCCCTTATTCTGTTCAACTTCTTGCATCGTCATCGCAGGTATGTCTTTCAAATTTTACCCTCACTTGACTTTTTAAAATACTAATGGAAAAGTTGTGATTTAATGTATGGGGCTCTATGTTTCATTTTACAAAACAATCCATTGTAATCAAAATTATGGTGGCTCATTTCTTATGGAAGTCATTGAAGGACTGTATTATTCTGAATGTGTTGGTGGTCGAACTTAAATTTGAATTTTCTTGAAAAATTATTTTCTTATTCACCAACAGAAAGGAATTATGCATGGGGAATTTTAATATTCAAAAGATGACTGCAAAAGATAATATTCTATTTAAACATCAAGTGAAATGAATCACAATGATGTTTCATTTAGAAATCTTGATTTAACAAGGTTCTTTGAATTGTTTTTCTTTGTGTGGATGTACCTCATTCTTTCTACCCTTTTCTGAGTAATGAACAAAAATGACTTACCCTGATCCTCATAAACACTTAGAAAATAAAAGATAGAACAGGTTTAAGGACATAAATTGAGACTTAGATACTCAGAGACAAAGCTGCACCGTCCTGTGGGTGCAACTCACCTGGGCAGCAGAACAAAACAGAAGCATAGGCAAGATTTATAATTATTACAACAACTTTATTTGTTGCTTTCTGTGTAGTACAGACAACTTATCTAGGAAGGATTATCGTGTGAAATTAAAGATTGGCACACATTCAGAGATACAAATTACAAATAACTCAAAGAGAAAGGAATATTGTGCAGTGGATTTAATCGAAGAATTGTAATCAATTAATGATTTTCTGGTACTAAGAATAAATCCTCTTCAGGCATTGGAATATATCTTTACTAGAGATTTGATCAAAGTTTTTCCTAATTTGTAAATAGCTTTGCGTTTTTTATTGACAGTTCCAGTGACTTCAGCTGATGGGAAGCGATCATACTGGAAATTCAAAATTGAAACATTTGCATTCATCAATGAGCCAAGACAACAATTTGCTCTCATTAGCATCGAGAATGAAATTTGTGATAGACTTGCTTTTGAAGATATTGTACTAGTATTCTTAGTTTAAATCTTGAAATGTACATTTTTTAAGTTAAATGTTAGTCTGTATTTGCCTTCATTCCTTTAATGCACCATTATTTATGTTGCAATACAATTTTTATTAGAAATTTTCTTATTTAGTTGCAAAAAATAGATTTTATAATAATCATATTATTTTAAGTTACGCGGAATGTTATGACAATATTACTGGAAATTATTGTGAACCAATAACGATTTTCTATTTCATATCCTGATTTTTTACTTTGCCAGCATATGGAATATCCATTATTAATTGGTACTGATGTTTTGTGACCAGTGTAGACTGGGGAATGATGTCATGAAATACTTGTTTTTCAAAGTCTATCAAAATAATTTTTACCCGAAAATCAAGAAATGTATGTTTTTGATATTTAATTTTAATGGCAAAGGGGCGGCAAATTATATTTGCACCCGAGCGGCAGATAGGCCGGGCGCGGCTCTGAAAGTTACATCCCGTGCCATGCGCAAATGGCGGGGTTTAAATGTAACTGTATGTAATACAAATCTATGTTAATATAAATTATGTAGGATTATATAAATATATAAATGTAATTAAGTATATTCTATGTTAATATAAATTATGTAGGATGATACAATCTCCTTCCTTTACAACAAACCTAGAAGGAAAGAAATTCGATGTTATTACGAGAGTAGAAGAATATAATAATTTATTGAATAATATACGAACGCTACGTGCACATAGATTAATCAAAATGTGTGGATGTAGGAAACACTCAAAGGTTATCTTTAACCTTTGGATGGATTTTTTTCGAAGTCCTTATTACTTTTTAGGCGAATAAGGCAGAATTTGCTAGATTCTGAGCGCTCTGATTATAAAGAGCCGCTTTAAAGATTACAGACACTTGCATCTTTGGAATAAGTACAGCAGCAGGAAGAATTACATTAAAACACGAATAAAGTGGCAGGGAAACAATTTTATTACTTACCACGAAAAATATCAGAACGTCTTATCTTTCACCTATATATACATCCGCACATGACGAGGAGAAGGACACTGGAAGACACGAGAAGATAAATTTGAAGCTTCGCAATATTGCGCGTCCTTACATTTTTGCTTCTTTTTTAATCCTCACGCCGTTCGCTGAAGATATCATAGAAAAACTAGGATAAGTGGAAAGAGGAGATAAAGATGGGAAATTATCAGAGGATATTATGAATTGCGATATCTGGAAGTGTAAAAGATATGGGAGGAACGTGATTGAAATCCTATCTTTACTATGAGGATCATATAGAAACGTGAACGTCGCCCTTCTCGTATATTATACGTAATTTTTTATCGAAGGAGATTAATCGTTATGACATAAAACGTTTTATTTTTTCCAAAGGAAATTACATTTCTATTAATCCATTTAATAAAATTAATCTTGTCTAAAGTGCGATCTACCGTACGTAATTTCCTGTCCTATTCCCGAATAGAATGACAAAGAACGAGCGATGATATAATTTAAACCCAACTTACTGAAATGGATACCCGAAAAGTTTGACGTATTACCCTTGAGATGAACTTGAATGGAAAGGAGCAGGGGATAATCTTACCGCAACATTAGCGATAGCTGGTTTCATCACAGATTAACGGAGGCTGTTTTTCATGATAGCTGACACGTTACGGTATCAATCGATATTTCGATGCATAAAAGTGGTTTAATAGTCATACAAACATATTTATGTTTACTAAACATGGCTGTTTTTTACAGAGTTGTCGAGCTTTACCAAGGTTTGCAAATTTGCAATAAAAATATGCAGCGATTACTTTTCTGTTAATACGACATTTTTGAGGGAAAACAAAAGAAAACTGAGATATTAATATGGATAAAGACAGAAAAATGAAAAAGAGAGCATAATTTTTTATTGATTAATTACATTGTTTTCTATCGATCCTTTAACTTGTAATTCTTTCCCTTCGGGAAATTTTCTCCATGGATTTCACCCAGATCACCTGGCTAAGATCTCGAGAATTTTCGTACACCATCCGCCAGTAAAGAACCAAGTTTTTCCATTCTTAATCAACTTAACTAATGGTTTTTTTCTTTTCGTGGAGAAACAGCAATTGCTCATTTTGACAAACACCAGCTGGCTGGACGCCAGTNTTATTCACCAACAGAAAGGAATTATGCATGGGGAATTTTAATATTCAAAAGATGACTGCAAAAGATAATATTCTATTTAAACATCAAGTGAAATGAATCACAATGATGTTTCATTTAGAAATCTTGATTTAACAAGGTTCTTTGAATTGTTTTTCTTTGTGTGGATGTACCTCATTCTTTCTACCCTTTTCTGAGTAATGAACAAAAATGACTTACCCTGATCCTCATAAACACTTAGAAAATAAAAGATAGAACAGGTTTAAGGACATAAATTGAGACTTAGATACTCAGAGACAAAGCTGCACCGTCCTGTGGGTGCAACTCACCTGGGCAGCAGAACAAAACAGAAGCATAGGCAAGATTTATAATTATTACAACAACTTTATTTGTTGCTTTCTGTGTAGTACAGACAACTTATCTAGGAAGGATTATCGTGTGAAATTAAAGATTGGCACACATTCAGAGATACAAATTACAAATAACTCAAAGAGAAAGGAATATTGTGCAGTGGATTTAATCGAAGAATTGTAATCAATTAATGATTTTCTGGTACTAAGAATAAATCCTCTTCAGGCATTGGAATATATCTTTACTAGAGATTTGATCAAAGTTTTTCCTAATTTGTAAATAGCTTTGCGTTTTTTATTGACAGTTCCAGTGACTTCAGCTGATGGGAAGCGATCATACTGGAAATTCAAAATTGAAACATTTGCATTCATCAATGAGCCAAGACAACAATTTGCTCTCATTAGCATCGAGAATGAAATTTGTGATAGACTTGCTTTTGAAGATATTGTACTAGTATTCTTAGTTTAAATCTTGAAATGTACATTTTTTAAGTTAAATGTTAGTCTGTATTTGCCTTCATTCCTTTAATGCACCATTATTTATGTTGCAATACAATTTTTATTAGAAATTTTCTTATTTAGTTGCAAAAAATAGATTTTATAATAATCATATTATTTTAAGTTACGCGGAATGTTATGACAATATTACTGGAAATTATTGTGAACCAATAACGATTTTCTATTTCATATCCTGATTTTTTACTTTGCCAGCATATGGAATATCCATTATTAATTGGTACTGATGTTTTGTGACCAGTGTAGACTGGGGAATGATGTCATGAAATACTTGTTTTTCAAAGTCTATCAAAATAATTTTTACCCGAAAATCAAGAAATGTATGTTTTTGATATTTAATTTTAATGGCAAAGGGGCGGCAAATTATATTTGCACCCGAGCGGCAGATAGGCCGGGCGCGGCTCTGAAAGTTATAGTAAAATAATTTATATTCATTTATAGAATCATTCATTAATTCAATACGTCTGTCATGTGTTACGACGGATGAACAAAATCCGTCCGTCTGAATGGCAATTTCAATTTATGCTTATATTTGGGATAGGCCTTGAATTAAGAACATCCTCAACAATCATGTTAGGGCTTATTTTTAGGTTTTGTCTCATTTTCGGGGAAACATGCTAATGTTAATGGAAAGATTACACATTTCAAAACCACTCCTTATTGGTTATCATTTCCTTGGGAAATCTTAAGTAAAATCTCTATTTAGATACTCCAACGGAATGTCAATAAGCGCTCCATGCGACTAAATATGAAAGCTCCTCTTACGTAAGAACATTTTACCCCGAAGTTGAGGAAGAAACACCCTTAATCACCAGCTTCATTGGTAGTAAGAGATAGATGGATCGGTAAAGGCAAAGATTAATTAGTACTAAGAGCACTTGGAGGTTTCAAAAATCTTGAGCCTTCGCTTTTTCTATCTACGTAAAAACGTGAAGTATCTTAGGGGTTCAAAGAGAACAATCTTACCCTCATTTCCTAGATTCCTTTTCAGACTCCCCTAGGTTCAAATTTTCTGTTTGTTTGCTTTTTTCAACGCACGGCTTACTTTGGAGGCAACTTCAGATCGGATGATGTTGCAAATTATTTAATGAGTCCTCTAACGTTCGTAGCCACAATAACGATAGAAAATCCTTATGAGAATTAATTTCCGTTTTGTTTGATGGAAACATTGGTTCCGATGGTCATAAACTTAAATTTAATTAAAATGCATAACCGATTCAGTCTGCTGGGGAATGCGAAAATGAATATGAGGTCTCTAGGTATGAATATGAGGGAATACTCTAGGTATGAATATTTGGTGTTCAGACACCCCCTGCCATACGCCAATCGGCGGCTCGCGGAGTAAAATTCCAAATTCTAAATTCTAAAATATGATCTACTCATTCCATCCCTTTATTAACAGTGTATCATGTTAACGAATTATGAAGTTTTCAGATACTCTCGTATCTGGTAGATAAGACTCGTACCTTTAAGGAATTCTTGTATTTCCGTATTCAAAGAAAAAACAGCTGATGTAAAGCTGGTGTGAATCCTTCAAAAAGCATCAATTTATAAACGGAAAATAGTATGATGGTCGAAGTTGATCAATCGGAATGTCTCTGTATGTAGGAAAGACTGGCTTTATTGAAACATACCTATGATTGTAGTAAGAAGTGGTTCTTTCCCGGCGTGTAGATCGAAGGAAATATTCTCGGGTTTCCCACCGGGTCGCGTCTCTCCACGTTGTCGACGTTTCGGCTGCATACGCTCCAGCCATCATCAGTTCCTGATGATGGCTGGAGCGTATGCAGCCGAAACGTCGACAACGTGGAGAGACGCGACCCGGTGGGAAACCCGAGAATATTTCCTTCATACCTATGATTGTCGCAGAATCCTACAAAAATGCCTATCTGCTCTGCTTTCGAGTCACATTCGTTCGTGATGCTCACATAACCTTGCTGCTAAGCTAAAAATTACTAGAACTATCCCAGAAATTCTGGTTACAGAATTGAGAAAGATTTATTCTGGACTTTCCCTTGCGTATGACTCTGAGAGTTTGTAGAATGGAAAGCATAGTTTCCTCATGTGACATAAAAATGATTACAACATTTTCTTCTCCTTAGGCATCTGTTTGAATCCGTGACTGATAGTGAGTCTGACGTTTTCGAAATCCTCGAGGGTCAATGTCTGCTTACAAAACAGTTCTGGAAGAAACTGGCTTGAAATGATGGTAATTTTAATTTTCCTCAAGTTTTCATACAAATAGTGGTATAATAAAACTGAACAATACAACTATAGATTTTTACACCACATTTCTCAAATTTATTAACAGCTGAACGTTCTTAATCAGCAACAAATTGAGTCGAAACCGAACTTTCAATTGAGGTCTCTCTAACTTTTAGAAAACAATTTAATTGCTGTCTCTTGTTTGACTTCTATTAAAAACAAAATATCCACTTAATGAGTTCAGCAGTAATGCTATAAATTCCAGCTCACATTTGGAATGTTTTTTAAATTTATAGTGTTTATTTGATAATGCTGATTTTAGAAAAGGTATATAATTGAAGGACGAAAATTTGGCATGTATTAAGTGACTGTGAGAGAACATCACCTCCAGGAAGAGTCCGAGACAACGATACGTAATAAACATGCACATTTCTATAGCAAAACAAAGAATAAGCAGTGAAGAATGGATGAAAAGTAATGTGAAAGCCATTACCATTATTTTTACATTTAAGTAAAATCCAGGTTTTATCATTAGTAGATGCAATGATAGCCGTCCACTTATGACTATTTTGCAAAGGATTTCATAAATTAATTAGTTATTTAAGTAAATATACATGATATTAGTTTATTATTTTATGAATTCATCATTCTGTATCTTTATTATTTTAGTAGATTACTCTATTTATTTATTTATTAACTATTTTATAACTAATTCAGATGCTGTTTCACCTTATTCACAATTTAAGTTATTCTGCATTATATCAGAAAAATACATTATTTATTAAATTACCGCTTTTCCTATGTACATATTTTCCGTTGTTTAGATCGTAGCCGGCGACTTAAAAGATTCCAAAATCATTACGATTTGAGACCGCAGCCTTACGTAAAACAGCATCGTTATTTCTAGAAAATTGTTTAAAAAGGTATTTCATTAATCTCGTTTCTTCAAGTGATTTATGTTAAAGTCAGAAAGATGCATTATTCATTATGTTACCGCTTTTCCCAATGTTACCTTTATTTATGGTTTTGTTTGTTAGCGGCAACTTAAAATACGCTAGTGTCACCGCGAATTGGAATCCGTACTGTTTCATTTTAGACGGTATCGTTATTTCTATGAAATCTATTAAAAAAATATTTCATTCAATGCCTTATCATTCTATGAATGGAGATACGGCTACTACCAATTATAAAAACCGGGAATACCGCGAAAACTTCTGTGGAGAAAAAGATAAGAGAGATTACGGAACGTGAAATGACAAAGTCCGAGAAGATAAGACCGACGCTACGCCAAATTAGATCCTTCACGGTGTCTGCTCTTTGTTGAGGCAATAAATACCTATCTTCTTTTGCCATCAAGCTTCTAATCATGCAGTCGGGTAACTGGCTGAATGACGGGCGCCTATTGTTTTGTTTTTGTTGCCGATAAATGCAGTCTGGTTGGCGCCAGCTGTCTCTGGAAAATTCCACACACCTTTTCCTGTTCATTTGATCTCGTCAGATATATTGTTATCGCATGGAGATAGGTAGTTCCAAAGAAAAGTTAATCATGTTTCATAACTCACGCTAATGCTTTAGCCGATATAATTAACGAGATAACCATAGTAATCAGTATATTGGGCAAAACTAATTTCTATCACGTCTCTAAATAAGAGAAAATCGAAATTGCGTTAATGTACTGTAAGTAGCATCGTGCTTTAGTTTCTCGCGTCCTTTGTTCTACGTCCTTGTCGCCACGCCTTTTCCTTGCGACGATTTTGATAATAATTTGGTAATTTTGAAAAACATTTAAGCGCATTACATTTAATACGTTCCTGTGGCTTTAAATATGTAGTCTGAAAATTGATATGATTTTAATCGGTTTATATGCATGAGTTGGGCGCACTTGAGGGTGTCCCTTAACAGTGACATTGTCAAGGGGCTACATGGCCGAATATTTGAAATGGAGATAGTAATAAATTATCTTCCAGTCAATATTCATTTATGGCGGAATTATACCGCAAAATGTACGTACGTTTCGTACCGACATTATTTACTTCTACATTTGTTTAAACTACTCCTTACTAAATATAGTAACTTTCTGTTAAGGAAATATAACAGATTAGTAAGATTAATGAGTGGTCTAAGTTAAAATCTTGGCAAAAATACCTCGTATGAAACTCCTGATTGGAGGCTACAGGATGCCAACTATCAGTTGAAGGTATCTATATAGAAATTTGGCAGTTAGATTAACGAAAAGTTAACTTATTAATATATCATCCGTATCATGATGAATGAAAGAGGTTGGATTTATTCATAGATTAAAATTAAACTCAAAAAAAATATAAAGTTCAATTATCTTTAAATATTTCAAATGATATAATATCCCGGAATAAAACGTATCTTTACTTCCAGTAGTTTCACGGATGTAGTTAGAGAGACTATAACATTTTATTCTTTGGATCAAATGACCAACACGTCTTCCTTTCCAAGATTTCTTCTACCTTAACATTTACTTACTGACCCTACAAGACGCTAGTGGCGTGTGGCAAGGAAACCCATTATCCCATTCTAAATATAACTGCTATTTTTCTAATTTTTCTTTTTCTGGCAATAGTTTTCTTGTAATTCTATCTTGACTTTTAGACTGAATTCGAGGACCAGCGATTAATCAAAGAAAACTCAAACTCAGTTTAGTTATCTCTTAAGATTCTTCGAAAGATAAGAACATTTGTTTCACAAACTTTATCGCGTTGATCGCACACGCGGTCGCCGTATTCAAGGTTAAGAGCAGCTTAAGAATTGTTTTTATTAAACGAGATAGATTAAGAAAACAAATTGTTAATGGGATAGGGATAAATTCTTCACATTAGCTGCTTTGATTGTATTTTAATCTAATGCCTAATCAAAAGCATAAACCTAAATGAGTAAATTTTCTAATGTGTTAGGATCTGTTCGACAAGGAAATGTGTGATTATGGGCATTTTACCCCTCGGAAATACTGTATTGACTCTTTTTAGAACAATTTTCATTTATTGTCAAATAATAAATAAAATGGACACGTGAAAGAATGTTGCATGCCATCAGATGTTTTTTTTAGAATATGAAAGTGAGTATCATCATGAATTGCTAATCATTTTATCTCGAAACGCTCAATGAAATAAAAGGAAATTAAGTAATTACCGAGGACGTTTGAAAGATTAAATAGTACTCTAAACGAAACCTAAGTATCTCCTGTCATGATATGCAATGCAACATTGTACATGCGACTATATGGATAAATAATATGTATCTTACTTTAGCTACTTCTATTTCTACTTAATGTATAATATTACTTTTTTGAGATACTTGTTAAATTTTATATGATGTAATATGTTTCATGTAATTTTATATTCACACATGTGTTATTATCATATGTTTTGTATATCATTCATATACTGCCTACGGGAGGTTTTGGAGGGTTTTCCCTCCCGTCTTGTGCAAATACCAGACAGCCTTCAAATCAACATGTTATACTTCCCTCCAGCGTTGCCACCTGGCCAAATTGCAATGCAAATTTCAATAAATAAATAAATTCCATAAATAATATTCGATATATTTTGTCCATGATTCTCCAATCTTAAATATTGCAAATATTAAACGATGCTAGAACATGGTACATCCTCTTTTTCTTGAACGGTGCCGAACTAAAATTTACAAATAATACATCACATTTCCACTAAAGCTCCATAACTTTCCACAACCAATTACTTTTCAAACAGGCTTAAACCCTATCAAGTTCCGTGAAATAAATCATTCTTGACATAGAAATTACCAACGAATGAGAGACCTTACAAATCGTTATCCACGTACGTTATTTCATTAACAATCGTAATGCGTCCTTTACAAACAAAAGCTACGCAATATTGCTTGGGGTTATAAAACATTTTTTCCACTTCTCCAAGAATATCGCGGCACCATAAAATCCTCGCGGCGTATTCCACTTCAAAGGGGACCGATTTGCGTCATTTGTTTGCGATCCAGAATTGAAGGAGTTATTTAATAAGAAGAAGGCAGTTAACAGCGACTCAGTACGCATGAAAATTAAACAATTAGGATGATTGTGAGCGATACGTTCGTAAGCCTATTCGGAGAGGCGTGAAGCCCACGACCTCGGGCACTAATCCTCGGTAGAACCCATCAGTGTGCGCGGAGGAGACTATATCATTCATACATAAACGCATGAAATATGAGAACATTCAATCTTTGAATACAAAACAAATTCATCTTTCAATCATCACTTGATTTCCAATTCTTGATAGAGAAGTATACCTCAATCCATCAAATAATAATAACGCCGGTCAGTAACGCCTAATGTCCGCAATTAACCAACTTCTGAAAACATTTCCTTTTACCTATAACACATTTCCTCTTGGTTTATTGTCATACAGCAGAAAACTCTCAAACGTTCAGCGTTGTTTCATTTTTTATTACGATCCGATTTATACGTGTTCTCTTTAGCTTTATTTTGGTAGGTATTTACCGTTCGTTTATACAAAAAATATTTTCGGGAACAGCTGCCAGTCTCTCTTCCACGAACACCGTCTTTGTAGTGAGATGACAGGAATTACAGTTATCATTGGAGGATGGCACATTTAGCTCAGAGATAACTCTCTGGTAAAACTTTCCGCTCCAGTACTTAGAATTGCTGACGATGACAAGCCTCTCTAAAAAACATTTCCTTTCTCAAATAAAGCTTAACTGATTCAATGATAACATTTACATTTGCATTAGTATGTACCCCGCAAACCGCCGAATGGCGAAATATATATGTTTACGTATATGTATATCATCATCATCATCATCATCATCAGCCATTTTCAATCCGACGTTTCCTCATTAATTTTCACAGGTAATTTTTTCGTCGCATTACACTGAACAACAACTGGAACGTTCTCTTAAGGTATTCTCGCGATGATGACTGAATTGGCCGTACCTCATCATCGAACTGATTGTATAGACACGTATTGAAAGTAATTAGTTAAGATTATTTTTTACCATATAGTTAAAGGAATATAATTACTAACAGTTCAAAATTATATTGGAATATTCCAAAAGCAAAAAAATCTCGTCCCTGTATTTAACCTACATAATGCAATCTCTTCTAATTTTTAAGTAATTTATTCTAAATATTTATGAAATAAAATAAATATTTTATCGTTAAACAGTCCTGTCAGTTATTAAAAGATTTAAATAATAAAAACGAGAAATAGTAAAATATTAACATGGACTTCATTTCTCCAGTAAAAATAAATCTGGTAGTATTATTTCACTCGAAAGTCATGCTGAAGACATTGCACCTGAAAATAAAACGCACCTAGAATAAAATTTTAAGCGAGTGACTCTTGGAAACTTAAATTTCATTTCAGCTTGCTCGCAACTCAATGCCATAAGGTGAAAGTGGCGTCATACGTTTGCGTCTATCTCCGAGAGTGCATTTGCGCACGAATGTGGCTGTGAGTGTTTCGTTATTCAAATTTTGATCTCTAATTCGACGAATAGGTATGCCTTACTACGTAGTCGGTAGTACGCACACCACAATGTTTGTAAGTCAAATTAGCGATCGTTTATCGAGAACCGCGGGAATAATGTCCAATTCTGAGCTAGCGCATCCGCTCTTTGCCGGCATTTGTACATGCGAACAATAGCGTCATCGTGAGTCAACATCCTTAACTGCACGTATAAAACAGAATATTTTCAGAGTAAAATGTGAAGAGCGTCTCTATGCAAATCCAAACAGAAAAGATGATTTGCAGTATTCGAACGTGAGCTGATGGAAATCTCTTTAAGAACGTGGTCACTAAGTAAGATCACCCGCGTTATATATTTGATTTCTGATTAACATAATTTAGTTATGTTGATAGAACATATTGTGAATATTATTGAGTAATATTAATAATCGATGCTTATCAAAGCATATTATTTATTATAATTTGCCACCACAAATCTTCCCTATCAAATCCAAAATATCATAAAGATGAGCTGCTCGTAACGAATCACATAGTTGAGCTTAAACGAACGGACGTACGCACGTCTAATTCCAAATAAATAATAATATTAACTTTAATAAAAAAATTCTATAAGGTGTCTATCTTAGCCCATCTAAATTGCTCAACATTATTATCTCATCATGATACCAGCTCTCTATTAACTGCATCCGAATTTATCTCTTTGAATCGCGATTACTCGATCGACGAAATGTTATCAGTGCATTTTCATTTGTGGAAATTATACATTTTTCACATTCACTTGCTTTAAAGTTAAAATTTAAGACAAGGTACTAGTATTAGATATAAGTTCGTTGAGTTTACAACTAAATTATCTCAAAATAACTGATTCAGTTCTTCGTAAATTTTACGATTGGGTCTCTCGTGGTCCCGGGTTCGAATCCTGGTCAGGGCATGGTTGTTCGTGTTCGTTTATACAAGGTTAATTGTAAGAGTGATGTCACTAGATTAAAATTCGCCTTAATAAAGAAATGATTATTATTATTACCTTTATGAGTTTTAGTATGTCTTTTGGCTGTTCGTATTGAAACGAATTTATTCGAAAAATCGCACGTTGATTACGTAGAAAAGCTGGGGAGCGCAATGATTACCTGAAAGATTTTAATAAATAGATATTTACCTCTTTTGTACATGATCTCATAAAAATATTTTAAAGGAATGATCATCCTAAAAGTTAATCTCATTGTCTTATTTCATAAAAGGTACGTGCGATTCAAATTTTTATTTGCGCTTGAAGTTTTCATCCATGATAATTCAATCGTATCATCGTTTAATAATCCTGGAAGTTTAATTAAGCACTGCGTTGGTATCTTTTTGGAGCAAAAGAACCTATCTTATAGTTTCGTGGTTTTCGTTAGTTTGTCTCGTTAACTCATGATATTTTCATTCCAACTTTAGCCTAATTTGATAGCAATCAATTAATTAATCAGAAAGAGAGAGAAAGGATTGAGGAAATGCGATGTAACTCTTCTGGTATGCGATGTATGTCAGTTTCAAATAGTTTCGTTTCTTTTCCAAAATCGGGTTTCGACCGAAAATATCCTTGCAGGTATTTGCTATGTTCACAATACAGAATTGTGAAAGGCCCCCATGGAGAAGGTAAAGATAATGATATGTTTCGAACTGCAGGGGACCAGACTAATGACATTCTAAATTCCACTGCTTGTTCAAACCACCAATTCTTCCTCGGTGGATTGTCTCGAGAGCAATGGTAGCCAAATCGTGTATAGGTGCACACATACACCATCGCTGAAATATTTGAAACGTCAACCCTTTCACCTCAGAATACCAATTCAGGTACAAAATGTTTTGGTTTGAACTCGAAAATCACAGATGCTAACCCTATGACGAGAATCAACTGTTTATTAAAACGTACTTTAATTTTCATAATCTAATTTTTCAATTACATTTTAATTTTTTGGCGTTAATTTTTAATTTTTTCAAAGAAATTTTTTATATTTCATCCCAGATTTCGACGGGTAAATAGTGAAATTAGTTAATATTTTATTCGTGCTCATTTTTATGATCATGATGAATGTACATGTATCAATTACTAATCCATACGTTCGAAGTCTCATTTGTGGGCGTAATTACGAGTTTTTAGTGACATTTTTATACAGTTTTTATTCGAAATTATGGATAAGGTATTAGCTATACTATAAATTTGCAGCGTTTTCTGACTAGTGTAGCCATCTTCCTCTTCGCGTTTTCCGGATTTAACCCTTAATGATAACTAATACGTTTAATACGCATATTTTTTGCTACATAGAATAAATGAAGACACGCACTGTATTGAGGCACCACCAAGAGATTAATATTAGTATTAGTTTTTAGTTTTTCGATAGCTATCCCGGTTGGGGCTCATACGTGTCCAGTCATACATATGGGCCCCAATCGGGAATCGGACCCAGGACCTCTTTAACCAGAACTTGGCAACCCACTTGGCTATCCGAAATCCCCAACAAGAGATTGTATGTACGTCCTTTATTGGACCTCTTCACTGTGCGACCTTCAACCAGCGCATAATGCTAAAACCGTCCTTTGTTATTGGATGCTTCATAACTCGAAGATGACGCTTACGCATCGAAACTAATCGCGTATTATCTTTTACCGAGTTATTTTTGCTAACATATTGTTAAAATGTGATGTAGATTTTTGCGTAAGGATGACTTCTGTCTTATTTCTCTTGTCATGGAAGAGAAGTACCCCGAAGTTACTCCCGATTTCGTGGAATTTGATGTAGATGTATGTTTCTGTATACCTTACATCCACAGAAATTTTTCTACGTAACTGCAGACAATTCTGACAAGATTTATTACCGAACAAATTTTTTCCTATTGTATCACTGAACAGCAATACTGTCGTCTTCAGCGGGGAACTTTATGCTCTGCTCCTATAATCGTCCGAAAATACTCAAAGCACACACGCCCACTTTATTTTCACAGCGATAAGGGAATATTTACGATCCTGCGTATCTTTATAATCTTTTGATGACATTTTTTTCCTTCAACGAATATTGCTTAACGCTGCAATCTCGTGAGACGCAGTTTTTCTTGCGAGTTTTCGAAACTGCGTCGCATTTGTCCGAAATGCGATGATTCTGTAATATCTGCGATAAAGAAGCTCTTAAATGATTACACTACATTTTTAAGAACACTCACAGAGCGACAAAATTAATTTCTCTCAAGAATTCAGTTTTCCTTTGAAAAATCAACTTTGAAAGATATGAAATAAAATTACACATTTTACAAAGTCTTTGGTTTCATAATAATATATATAAAAACCGAACAGCAATCGATATATGTTTCTCAATATACATCTCAAATCATTTAAAGTAATTTCAGAAGGTGATCCAGGAATTCGACGATATTCGACTGCAGGTCGCTAATAGGATATTCTGAAATATTTATGGATTTTCAACGTGAAATAAGCTCAATATTTTTAAATTTAAACAGATAGATACTCCTTTCGTAATTTAAATAGATATAGAACCTTTTTGGCGACGTTAGGCCCAATTGGGCCTCTCTTCCGCCTAGCCTCGTATATCGTTATAATATGTAGAGATATTAATTAAAAAATAAAAAGAAATAGTAGAGTGTTGGAAAAAAATTTTACAACTTAAGCTTGACAAATAAAATACTTACAGGTATAAGGGAAAGCACGCTTATTGAAGGGCGGTAATAAAAACCGCGGAAACAAACAAAAAAAATTAAAATTAATCCATAACAAATATGTCCTCATTTCAAAACGCATAGAAAAGTTTTTAAAAGATAAAAACAAAGGAAATTTCAAAATATAGGAAAATTCATAATATAGGACAATTCAAAATACAGCGAAAAGTGAATTACAGTCCTATTGTGTTCGAGGAGTGTTTCCAGCACTCCTTGTAATGAAAAGAATTAGATCAATTTCAACGTAAGTTTTAGAAAAATACAATGAGAATCCATAAAAAGATAAAATAAAACACTATGGTGCGCTGGTTCAATTCTGGGCATAAGAAGAACTTTTCCTGTTGTCACACGCAACTGGCGGATGTAAGATATAGAAACTTTTCTATTCTCAAAATATTTCACTATCTACTACTGTATCAGCTCCTTGTTTGTCTACTATTTTTCAATTTAGATTTGCACTTCATTCTCAGAAAAAAAGATTTTTTCATTAAAAATTTTGTCTCCTTCGGTAGCTCAGTTGGTAGAGCGGTGGACTGTAGAGGAAATCAGAGCAGATATCCATAGGTCGCTGGTTCAAATCCGGCCCGAAGGAAAATTTTTCCCCCTACTACACTCACATGGTGGCATGGAAAGTTATTTTTCTCTCTTTAAAAAGAGGGCTGGGTTAGCTGAAATTTTCTCCAAATTTTTAATTTCTTATTTGAAACAATTTATTATATTTTGAATCATTTTACATTTGTATGCTTGGAGCCCCCTTAAATCGCTTTCCGTGGAAACACCGACCTCCGTGATTACCAAAAATTGTTCACGCGGCTGCTATTGCTATTACTGCGGAAAAGGAGACTGAAAGAAACCAATACTAAGTAGAACATGCCCTCGCTATTATCTCGAGTAACCTGTTTGCCATCCAGCCTCAAAATTCACGTTCTCTTTAACTGGGAAACACCATACATCGTGTTCGTGCACGTCGTCATGCAAAACTCTAACCAAGAATTTATTGAAAAGCTTACGAGTGTCCTTCTTTCATAGAGTGACTCCCAGCTGACGGTTTCGATCATGAACTGCAATGACATCTGTATTCAGCCTTTGTGAGGCAAGTCACACCACGTTTAGCTGTTATTGATACCGACCTAAAAAAAACTCGTTTGATTATTCTTGTTTACGTAACTTCGTTTGCGTAATTCTTAAAACATTAGGAAAATATATGGAGGCCTGCGGGATACTAATGTAAATGTACTCGGACGAACTCAGGAATAATTAAATAATATATCAAAATTAAAAGACAGCCTCGATGTCATTTGCATTACTGCAACACGTCGTGTTCCACCCACAGTAGTCTTTGAGAGCCCTCATTAGCAAACGTTTTCTAATGATAACCGATACCCACACGATTATGACGTCCCGCCGTTTACAGTACACTTTAGAGCACGGAAAACCCAGTAAACTCGCTACTACGTCTACTCACGAGGTGAAGAAACTGCTTTTAGCAGACACCTAGAAACGGGTGAGAATTGTTTGTCAACATTTGACTGGCGTTGCGATGCGTCGAGTGCAGGGATATTGCAATTTTAAGGGATCTCTGTGTAATGACAAATCAATCGAAACCGATGCCGATATCTGCTCCAGTATGTAGCTCCCTTGCAAGCCCTTCCAAGAACTTCGTGCGTAACTAGGGGAAGAATCGGATCAGATTTATTCCATTAAAATACGGATTCAATTCTTTCAATAACACATACGAGAGCTGAATGCGTACACTTCTCTCCTCAGAAATGGGACCTAAATTTATTTTCGACCAACTTGTACATACAATCTGGTAGACATTCTGAGAAGTACGTCATGTATCTACCATCGGCGACCCTTGTCTTAAAACCACTTAATTAATATGCGAATACTCCAGAGTTGAAACTATTTTGTTCCGTATAAGATGTTTAAAAGTTTACACTCTCTTTAATGTCCCACCGGGAGGTTCTTCTTAGAATCCAGATCCAGACTGATAAAAGTGAATCGGAAAACTCCTAAATTAACTCACAGAGAAGTTTCCATGTGAGTAGGATAATATGTTAAATTTAGTTCATTGCACTTTACGCATTATAAGCATCTAAGTCCATTTATGCGCATTATCGCTCATTTGATAATAAATATTGATCGAATGAATGTTGCTAGGTAGAAAGAACGGGTTAGGGTTTCAAAAGATTAATGCGAAATAAGCTTTTTCATGACATAATTGATCTAAAACCGAACGGAGCTTACGGGAATAATGAATAGAAGACACCAGAAATTTAATAGATTCATGCGGCAACAAACAGTCCATGAAACGCCTAGAGTAGAGTCTCTCAAATTCTTAGTCTTTCGCAGCCTTCTTAAAATGCTGTAGTGTCGCGCACCTCCTTTCTGTGGCCAATGCAATATAAGCAAAATTATTGAGGTTCTTTTTAACTCTCGATTTCATAGGATATTCTATCCAGCTTTTAATATAAAGAAGGCGCTTGCACAAAATCCTTAGTTAAATAGTTTCCATACATAGATGCAATCAATTTGTTCAGATGTTACTTTGTGGATGGTCATATCACAGAAGAGAAAATACTTTGTACATAAATTTTCCTCTGGTTTTTATACACTCGACCGGTTTTGCTACCAGGGTGGCATCGTCAGGTAATCCTGCTCCCTGTACCTGACGATTCTACTCCAGTAGCATCGTCAGGTATCACAAGCGTGTGAACAAATTTATGAAGCTTTTTCTCTTCTGTTCCATATAATATACATTGAGACTATCTCAAACCATTGAGATTACCGCATAGGCTAACACTCGAATCCCCCAGTGATAATCATTAACATAAAAGATGAAAATATTCTCAAATTATGAATGAGCAAAGGAATAGGCAAACAAAATGAAAAATAGAGCGAAAATGAGAGAATGCGAGGTAGAGTACAACTTCTTCGCCTTGATAATAAAGAGGACTAATTGGCTGAAAGAGGGAGGAAGGTTGTGATGATTCCCAATGTTGAAAATTAATTGCTAATTAGACTCATTAATGGGATCAATTTGAGCACTTCCACGAAGGGCGCTTTAATTTACGAATCGAAACAAGCAAATTGAAAATCCGTTAGGCTTCTGCGATGCCTTAAACATGAAGACCTACCTTACAATCTTCGATTTTCCAGTTCGCCTGTATATGTAAGAGGTGATGTGGTAACTTATAACTCGTACTAGTAATCCTGTTATCTCTTTTATTACATGCTGTATCGTGCGAGCTCTCGAATATATTTTATACCGGAATGATCAAAGTTTTAAGGCTTCGATGTACATCGAATGAAATGAATGAGGAAACTTATGTTTTGTTTTTCAGCGTAAATCGAATGGCAATTTCATGATGGAAACTAATTAAATTGTGAACATTGAAATTTTTTGCTGAATCAATCCAAGTTAAACCAGAAAAAACCCTTGTCGAAAGTTAAAAAGTATGTCTTTTGTGTTAGCCAAGCGGGGACTTTCTCAGAGGACTAAGAAACTTTATTATAGAATATCAAAATATATTAAGGAGAAGACAATCCGCATTGCAGTATTCAATAATCATTTTGTAAGCTATGAATACTTCGAATATATCTAAGAAGAAGAGTATACATTGCCGGTAGCGCAGATTTCGATGAAATTGGTAATTGAATAGACTTTGATACGGGAACAATCAATTGCCCCCACATTCGGGTTTTATGAGCAGTAATTTTTCGGAAAACTTCCATAAAGCATTGTAGTCACTTAAATAATGTAAATGTCGATCAGCCGATAAAGATCAACAGCCTAAACCTAGGACCCTTTTAGGAATCATCAGTGCCTTTTACATTACTAATTCACATACTCTCACTATAACTTGAGTTACAGGCTTGTGTTATTTAGAGAAAGACTTCAAAATTTTTTAATACTACAATGCATTTCTAATGAGAGATATCCGTGGCAGTTTGGCGACGAAGCCAGGACCATTTAAGTTATATCATTACTGTTAAAGTTACTTACAAGGGAAACACCATTTTTGTGTGTCAAGGATTCATGCGAGACTATCAGGGTATGTTCTTTGGTCTAAAAGTAATAGACACATGTCCGACCGTTCAACTCAATAGGCCTTTGTTTACCTAAAAGTTGCAATTGAAAATTCGAGTTAAGCAACCACGCCAAAAATTAGCATATGGATCAAGGAATTTCTCATGTATGAAAATATTTTCTCCTATCCTTTTTTGACAAATGACTTATTTTTGCCATTAAATAACACCTTCTTGTCATTCTTAACCTTTTTAGTAACATTTGTATAAATATATGCGTGGTAGGAACTCAAGTGTCTAGTGTCTCAGTGACATGTGTCTATTATTTTAGAGCAAGGAACATACCCTGTCAGTCTCGCGTGAATCCGTGACAAACAAAGACTTTCCTTGTCAGTCACATCTTCTAACGATGCCTTGGGTAAGGATTCTATATCTTTCTGGGAAGTGTATAAAAGCTTTTTTATTTACAGAGTGAATTCTTGTGGATAAAAACGGGACTTTGGGATTTTCTCGGCTGGAAACAACGGTAGCTAGGTCAGATATTTATATTTTATGTTGTCTGGTTGACACGCTCCATACGATAGAAAACAACCACCTATTTTTGACCGAAGTTTAGGCTGTGGAACTTTATTGACTGCTCTACATTTACATTGATGAGGCCACTGTAATACTTTTAGGCTATTTTCCAGGAATACTGCACATAAAGCAATATTTTGTGGGTAGTTCGTTAAAGTATATTCAACTGTAAAATTTCGTCGAAATCTGCGCAGCTGGCACAGTGTGCTCTTCTTGTAAGTTGTTCAATACGCCATACTATATTGATTACCAGTAATGTATGTTATTATTATTATTATTTAATTACACTGTGTCATATCTTAATAAACCTATGAATGAGTACGATTTAAATCATAAGAAACTCATAAGTTTGCGCTATAACTTGCTCTGTTGCGGATAATTGTTTTATTTTACGATTAGATTTGTTATTATTTTATTATTTATTTGTGTTATATTTTATTTAATTACTTTATTTTACGATTAGAGGTTTTAGGCAATTCAGGAAAAATTGGCGAAATCAAAAGGAGTACTGAAGCAGTTGTTTTATGATCAATTATTACTGGAGTCTTGCAGCAAGGAACCGATGGAGAACTTATGATGTGCCCTGTAGTAAAGGGAAAGAATACAGAGGTTTGGTTTGAAGAATTTCTTTCGATCAATACCTCCAAGGCTATATCTGGATGAAAGATGTCATTTATTCATGATTCCGGATGGATCGATTTCTAAGTGCATACTGTTATTTATAAGCACCGTAAGTATATTGGAAACTGACAAATGTGAATAGAGCAGGATCGATTTTTCCGACATTAAAATTAATGATCCGAGAAGGAAAAGATCACCCGCGAATGACAACAGAGAATAGTGCTCACACTGCCTTAACATAGGTATAACATTACTCGATGCTGAAAAATGCCCCCTGCCACACGCCGTAAGGCGGTTTGCTGGGTATTTTATGTAGATATTTGAAGGTTTCGTATACTTTGTAGCATTAAAGTAGTATAACTACTTTCATCGTCATCGTACTTAAGGACGCAGGAATCTTTAATAAAGGCACTGCTGTGGTGCATTCACACTGTAGCCCCATATAAGCGCTAATAAGCAGTAACGTGCCTGACTGTTTATAGACTCGTATTGATTCTCAAGGTTCGTAACTGCACACAGGAAGGTCAAAGTAAGACGTAATAAAAGCTTCTATCGCTGAGAGCTATGGGTGTGCGATAATAAAGTTTCGTTAAGCATTAAAACAATCGATCCAAAATAAGAATTGGTCAATTTATACAGATAGGCGACGATCGACCTATGATGACCTTCATTTGAAGCTGAGGTTATTATGAAGATATCTGCCGCATTTGACCGCGGTTGATTATAGCTGAGGGAGGAATTCACGCAAGCGGCACACTTCTCCCGAAAGAGGACGCGCAGAGGTCAGGCCTCCATCGATCCTATTCCAAACGTAAATATTTACATCCGAGAGAGTCCCTCCTATCTCACCGACAGTGGATTTCGATTGGTCTTCAAGATCTTCGCACACCAAGCCACATTCACCCCTCCCAGAAGGTACGGGATCGACCGGGTGCGGACATAAAATCGACCTGAAGAGTCCGTTCGAAACAGAAATCTCCCGCCCTTTTCTCCCGCTTTTTATAAACCGTTTCCTCGGCCATGCGTACTTCACTACTGCGCAGATGTACGGCTATGCCTTTTTTTGGAGGTTGAGGTTCTTCCCACCCCACGGCTCGGCGCGATGGGAACGTGACGAGCTGCACGTCATCCTCTCGGGCCATGGGTTCCGAGCCTCTTTCGAGACCGCGTGCCAAAAACCGATAAACAATAAAAACGAAAGTTAACTGCGCGCCAGAACAGAGTTCGACAGAAAATGGGAGCTTCCCGGTGGTTTATAAACTTAATTTTTAAGACATTTTATATTCCTCGTTATAGAGATTTCCAAATCAGTCTGAAAAGCTACCGTTTTCTTTGGCGGGAAGGTAAAGTAGAGGAATGAGACAGCCTTACCATTGTTGAATATTTGTACGGTTGCCATATTACATAATTTCAATTAGTTTCTATTTACATGGTTGTACATACGTTTTAATAATTAAAAATGTTCATTTGAATCACTAAAATGTTGTCAGATGATATAAAAGGTGGGGTAAGTTACCAAGAAACGAAAGAAATGGAAAAAGAATAATATTAAGGCACATGAACTTACCGAAAGGTCGAACACCTATGATATTTGAATCACACAGATAAAGACCTTGCTAAGTATCCTTAACTCGCATCAGTGATAACAAAAGTGAATACATATTTACCGACATTATCGTAAACCAAGGCACATATAACATCGTATGTATACGCAAATTAATTATTTCTGTGTAACGATGGAGATGCTAGAGTCATATCAAGACAATATAACTCAATTGAGGCCAAATAAAATCATATAAGAATTTCGCGGGATTCCCGGCGTTGTAGAAAAAACAACGTATTTTTTTACTACGACGCGACTCCTGAGAAGATTTTGAGTCAATGGAACCAATATGCGCCGAAATCCTTAGGATTATAATAATGTTTTGAAGTTACCATTTGCTGCAAAAATAGGGCAATATTTATATAATGATCAGAAAATTTCTATTTTTCTATCCAGGATGTATTTCGGGTGAAAAATCGATTCCAAGCTGAAATATATTTACGAGTCAAATCTAATTTAGGTGGAACGTCATTAGTTGCATATCCTTAGAAATAGTCCCTCAAGCATTATTTTGCCCTCTATTATGTTATTAGATGATACCTCCGACCAATAGTAATGATATCTGAATAATCCTCAAGCATTATTTTGCCCTCTATTATGTTATTAGATGATACCTCCGACCAATAGTAATGATATCTGAATAATCCGATTCTCTTTTATTGATAAGAAGATCGAAGAACCGTGGCTGTCATAACAATCCATGTATACTGTTGGCAATTTTGTTGCTTAGTTGACATCCTTGTCAAGATGTAAGTTCAATAAATGAAATTAATCTTATCATTCAAATAATATATCTTTATAATAACAATGACAGAAGTAATATTTAACCATTGGATGAAAAAATTATATACATTTTTTGATGAAGTAGAGCATTTGGATTAACGTAAGACTGTAAACTGAGAAAAAATGGAATTTACCGGAAAAAATCTTTCACCTAACGTGTGGCACGTAAAATACGCGTGTCGTAGGTTCGCACCCCTCGTTAATGGGGTATCGACCAGGCACACTCGTCGAAGCCAACCCCTCATACTACTTTCAAATCCACCCAGGGGGAAATGCTCCTGTTCGTCAAAGCTTTTGGGCAGGGAGCTATCTCCTCAAATGAAACGCAGTTGGCCCTGGAGGTAATGCGTGGAAAGTGTGTTCGGGCGAACAGGGAACACGTTTTGAGAATTATTATGAATAAAAATTCGTTCAGATGATCATGAAGGGAACAGATAGAGAAATCCTGGCCAAAGACATCCGACGTTAGACTTAGATATTATAGGCTCCATCGAAGTAGTACCACTGCTAACCCTAGCCACATAATCTCCGATTCCTTGGGAAGCTTTGAAAAAACAGAAGAGAGATGGTTACAGGAAAGAATAATAAGCTTGTTTAGTCAACTGGGTGCAATGAATAGCAGTAGTAGTAAGAAAAAACAAGAACAACTTTTCACTAGGAAACTAATTCCGTGTTTAATAATAACTGAGCATATTACACACAATCTAATAGGTACACGACATGTTTCATTGCTTGAGCAACATCTTCAAGTGACACGCCATCCTAAGCAACACATACCGTATGATGGCCTGTCACTTGAAGATGTTGCTCAAGCAATGAAACATGTCGTGTACGTATTAGTTTGTGTGTAATATGCTCAGTTATTATTAAACACGGAATTAGTTTCCTAGTGAAAAGTTGTTTCTGTTTTTTCTTCCTGGTATGGATTACCACAAAGTAACTCGCAGTTCGGTGGATTTTTTTTTTAGCAGTAGTAGTACTTTTAAAACTGCTTCGACAGCTAAAGTCATTTTGCACGTGAGCCCTTACCGGGAATCGAACCCGGAACAGCTTTCACCGAAGTCGAACGCGTTACCCACTTGGCTATCTGGTGGCCACGCAAGGAAATATTTTCCATTTTGAGTTTTTTATACACCGATAAAGCGTGCAAAGCGGAGTCCAAGAGTCCGGATGTCCTCAAATAAGATAACTGAAGTGGATATTTTTGAAGCTAACTTTTTTCATTTCATTAATATTTAGCGAGTGTATAATCCTATGAATACCCAACATATGACCGAATAAATAAAATAAACTTCAATTGGTTCTTGAAGACAGGTCATGAGTCTCGGATTCAACCTAATTCTACCCAACAATCTCTTTACAAATCCATCTCGTTGGGACGAAAAACCAGGATTTAGATGATACTCGTAATTAGCTGTAAAGGCTCTCTATATATCTTGTTTCTAGATAATTATAGAAAAGAGTTCTACCAATCGGCTTTAGCAGTGCTAAGATCTTTGAAAATTAGTAATTATTAATGTCTTGTTACAATTTTCATCCTGTACCACAGAAGGAATTATCTGGCATTTTCCCCACGTAGATTATGCAGGAAGTTTTCTTAGGTTTTCAGCAGGGTTACTGCTTTGACGTACATCGACATTTTGTCACCCTCTCCTGGTGCCATCCTCAGGATAAAGTTCCTCCGGGAAAGATGGCACCAGTGGAAGGTGTCGAAAGTTCGATGGATTTCGAAGCAGTAACCGTGCTGACAACCCGAGAAAACTTCCTGCATAAATTAATTGGTCGTAAAATTGTAAATTAAAAATGAAGACATAAACTATATCGGTGCCTGAGCGAAAAATCAGGAGTAAATGTTTGAATGAAGCGCGTGTTTTCCCAAAATAGATAAAAATATAATCAATATGAAACGACCTTACTTTGTGGAACTCCATTAATAAACAAAATACAACGGACTTCGTATTTTCCACACAATTTATTACACATTTATTACACTTTTTCAAAATAGATAAGTGCGTAAATTGGAAGACAAAGGCTTATGAAAAAAATATCAATAAAAAACGGATTTTTAAAAGGTAATGAAAAGTAAAAACACTAATTTTAAATGTAGTACATCTGACTAGTATAAAGTTGGAAGTTCATCGAAGAAGCGTCTTAATCTTTAATACTCAACATGGGCTATCTCTTAGTATCAAAAACAACTCCAAGAATAATTTTAGTTGTCGATAGTCTATCCAGATCTTCAAGTTCTTTACCACCATTAACAGTTATCAATTCGTGGAGCCGTTTGTTCCAGCTTTCCAAACTATCAAGCCCCCTGCCAATCCCTTACCCTGAATTTAATCATGATTCTTATCTTCGACGCTAATTATCATCTGCCTCTCGTACTTCCACCCTATAATTCCTCCCTTGCTCCATTCCTCCCAATACAGGAGTGTATCGTGTACCCAAGGGAATTCCATTTTTATTTACAAATGCTTTCTACAGACCTCCTTCATTTATCCTTCGGAAGACTCCTACATAGGCCTTTCGATCTGTCCATTTTATTTTCATCATCCTTCTGTGACTCCTTTTCTCCAATGCCTCTGAGCTTCTCCTCTCTATTGCCTTAACTATCTTAAATATTAAGAGGCAAATGTACATTCTGTACATCCAAAGATTTGAGTTCATGGTTTTAGAAAATGGTGCATAAGTGGTGCGTCACCGAAACCGAGACTGAGACAACTGAAAAACAGGCATCGACAACGTTTTCCTTTTTAGCACCAATTCGATATATACTCCTCCATAGTAAGGCCGTGATAAAATTTGGGACACATTTCACGCATTCGACTTCACTTAGCATACAATGGTTTCAGAGTGAACACAACACTTTCCCAGATTTCTGTTTCACTTGCTCTTCGCACATGCAGTGCGCAGTAAACACAGTAAAATAATCTTGTTAAATGATGATTCGGGAGCAAAGAGAAAAATGTTCTATTTTATTAAGTACTGCGAAAGGGTTACAATATTTTTCTTCTTCGTCTTCACTGAGCAGTTAGTTGAATTAATTAAATGGTAATAGACGGTTGTAATACGGCATCAAACATTCATTTGGTAACTATGATTCAAATATTACCACATGGTTTCCTGAATAAATTTTCTCTTCTCAGAGAAAAAAATAGTTAAATATAGCATTTACATGCTTGTTAATATCTTGAGTGACGATAATGCTACAAGAATAGAAATTTCGATGACAGTTAACGAATTTTTCCATAGCTCAGTCAGTCTATTTAGTGTTTGAGCCAGCAGTAGCATACAGTCTAATATGTTGAACTATCCATGCAGTACATGGGAGTCAACAGACAAGCGTTGCATTAACGATAAAACTGAAGTGCAGATATAATTTTAAATAGAGAAAAATAAACAATATTTAGCGCAGAATATTCGTAATTTAATAAAAAAAATTAGTGGTTTGATAAAAGAAAGAAGGTATAAACGAAGCGTGCTCGGTTTTGTTTCAAGCAAGGTTCTTTCCTCATATAGATTTGATATAATAATGCGGAATCTAATAGAAAGAATTGCTGATACAATCACAGTAGAAACTAGTGACTTAAGATATTCTTTGATACGTAGTGTGAAATTCAATAAGATTTGGATACTTCATGAAAAATTAATCAGTTAGCCTCTTTAGCTCAGTGGTAGAGCACTGGTCTCGTAAACCAGGGGTCGTTAGTTCAAACCTCACAGGAGGCAAATTTTTTGCTGAATTCTGTTGCAGAATGGTTATCGTGATATCCTACTAACACAAATGTACTAGGATCGAGTTCTGGATAAACGGCTAAACTGTTTAGGACATGGCTATTTATCCCTTGCATTTATGGCTATCTCTCAGTCTAATTGCTTGAGTGTTTGTTGGTGCAATATGAATCTAACGCTAAGTAGTGACTCCCGTACTCAGCGAACGCGATTTTCAAGACCAGACGTTCGTTCATAGCTAAATATGAGACTAATGCTACTTCATGGGGATCCTAAATTACGCTGCAGTATCGAACGAGTGATAGGTGCACAATTTCTTTGTCATTAGATGAGCATCCTCTCAGGGTTCTACTTGTTAATATTTGCATTTTATTAGCCTTTCCTATAGCATCTCGAATATGTTCCTTGAACGATAAACTACGTCTACTACTGCTGAGTGTTACTCGTACGTATTTATTGTTACGCACGAATTCTAAGGGATATCCTGAAATTTGGTAATCTTTGCTAATAACGTGAGTGGAACGCGTGAAAGATATAGCAACTCACTTCTTTACGTTTAAGTCAAGCTGCCGATCTTTGCACCAACTTGATATAACGTATAGGTTCATTTTGTGAGATACTACTGTCATCTTCTGATACGATATCTTTATATATAAGAGTATCATCAGCAAATAATCTAACCCAGAGAGAACGGATGTCTATTGCTTGTCCCTTTTACCAGTCAGTATTAGGAATACTAATCAGATAGCTAATTAGGGAGTTCGGTGTTTTTAGAACCCCTGCCATATGCCATATGGAGGTTCACTAAGTACTAATGTAAAAGCAAATAAAAAGGGAGGAGAAAATAATATAGTAGGGATGGTTTCCTAAAGTGCTACCAACAAAACCTTTTGAAACTGTTACTTCAATAATGAGATGCTCATCTAAGCATAAACATTACTTTTTTGTCTTGACATTCACAATTTAAAAAATCAAAAGAAAACCATAACCACCCTGTATCAAAAATACCTGTGCTAAGGGATGGGACTGAATGTTTACCGAATACATGCATCGTTAACGGCATCCATCGTGACAGGGACAATAATTAAACGATTCCTCACGGCTAAGAAACAAAAGGAAAAAACTAAGTTATAGATTTGATAAAGTGTCATTGTATATTCTCGATATGCATTACTGAAAAACCACAGTCGACTTTAAAAATGGAAAAAATGTAATGCTGCATTTTGGTAATCACATCACATCTGTAGACTTCAGACACTGTGCCACTATTGGGTAGATGGCTAAATTCTTGATTATCATTCTTTTACAAATCAAAAATTACTACGTCGATTGAATAACTTATAATCGAACGCAAAAATCGTTTGTTACTTGATTATTTGTTGTTGTCCATCGCAACTTCTGATGATAATTGACTCAAAAGCAGCGTTCTATAAAGCTTAATTTGGTACATTATAATGTTTATGAGTTAAAAAATGTAGTATGTTGCTATAGTTCGAAAATCTTAAATTATGACGTCCGATATCCAATTCGTGGACGTCACTAGCCTGGACGGCCATAAATGATGCCGACTGTTCCTCTGCAGTTGTGAACCCATTTTTTTTCTTTTTATGGCCGTAATTGGAAGGTGTTCATTGGTGAATTCTACCATTTAATCTTCAATCTAAGTTAGCGCTTTGAGGACGAGGGAGGTCGTTAACCAGGCAAACTTGCTTTCTAGGTCGTGCTGAACGTAACAGCATCTGTTCCTAAAAGGCGAAGCCTTCTAACCATTCTTCTCTAGGACACTCGTGACGTCACACTAGTTCGTCTATGGCAGTTTCGTAACTTTTTATTTCCTTTCAACTCAGTTAAGCATTTACCAGAATGCGTCAACCAATCAACACTGATAGAGATCTGAGGTTGGGCAGACAAGCAAATCTGAGATGGATTTTGAAATGCTGGCAGCAGCAACCTCATCGAGGGAAGGTGAAAAAGATTCGGATAGGTTTGGATAGACGCGCCTAGGCGTGAAGTTACGACATAGGCGAAAAGAAAGAGCGAGAGTTAAAAAGAAATCGACATAGATTCCACACACAATTTCTACCTCTTGAGAGAGAATCTTTGAATTGCCTTTATTTAAGCATTCAAACACAAAAATCCAATGTATCTATATTTACAACAACCACGAAAGTTAATAAAGCCATGCATTCTAAATAATTTATATGATATGTTAAGGAAGGTTCGTATGACACCGACCTAATTTTGAAAAGCGACAACGAACACTTTGAAAAGACCACCTGGATGTGCCGAGGCGTGGAAATAAAATTTACATCCAACTCAAGAACATATGCTATGGGCAAAAAAGATTTTAGCGAATTACCTAAAGAAAAACTAAAGAAGCTTAAATGAATAAACGAGAAAACTAGTATATTAAGTACTTAAATGCGAGTATAGGATGCAAGAGTTCACGCATACGCTCTACGTGTTTCATAGCTCATTTGAATACTTTATTTATACCTATATATTATATATATGAACTATTAATATAAATTATATGTACTGATAAACTTCTTTTATTATAATTATCGAAAAATACTCAACCCTTATCTCTTAAAAACAGTGTTAGATTTAAAGTATGTTTATTTGGTTAAATGTAATTATCTAATTTCAAAGTAACATTTAATAAAGGGCCTCAAGTTGAAAAGATTCTTTAACACAAGCGAGGAAATTTTGATAACGGGAAGCTAACAGGGTGCACTATCACAGCTTATATGTTCCATAATAGAAAAAACCCTAATACTATATGATGTACTACAAAGTATATGCATCACCATCAATTTAAACCTAACGTTTGTAATAAAACTCTTATCTGAGGCAGAGGATGTCCGGAGTTTCTCAACTATTCCGTAACGCACTCGGGAACCGGATCCTTGACTTTATTTCACGCCGTCCCATATCTTGAGAGGAGAGTGAATCTCAAAACATAGAACTGAAGGACTTTCTAGTTTCGCGTAGTTTTAGAAACGTTTCGAGAAGGACCGTCCGACTATCCCTGTGCCAAGCGGAAGTCGCGCTACAAATTCTCTCGAGCAACGCGCGCCTCCATAAGCTTAAATGGGGATGTAGAAAACAAGGGTGCTTTGCATGCGTACGCAACTAAAGCAAGAATTTTCTCGTGCCTTAAAGGTATGGGAGGTGAGGTAATGTTTAGCTAATTGACGTGAATTAGCCGGATAAAGGAAATACGAGGCAAAGAGACGCGTAAATTGGCTGTAACTCAGCCATTTTCTTCAAAGGACGGTTACAGTTGCATTCCACTGCGTTATTACTTATCCGACTCTCTCAAATTGTATGAACTCACAAAGACAGAAAGAGATATTTTAGCATATCTTAATAGTTACTAATAACCGATATTCATCGACCAACGGAAAGTATGTAAATGAGTTATTCTTAACTTTTTAATAAATAATACAAAGTATACGCAGAATTTATTTTCTCTGACTTACAATTAAATTTTTATCTTTTGTATCAAACAATTTCGATTTTGAAAGTAAAATATTTATCATTGAGCTGAATCAAATCAATCAGATCAATACTTGAATCAAATCGTTCTCAAGCTCATGATTGAATAAAATGCTATTCATTCATAACAAAGATTCATTCATAAATAATATTCATAAATACTATTCATTCATAAACTTCATTGAGTAATTCAAAGAATTTGATAAACTCTTCGAGGATTCGTCATAAGAGATCATAAGTAAAATATCACTAATAGTTAAACTGATATTGCTCAGAAAACAGTTCGATTAAATTATCACTTTGATTCATGTGCATATATGCACACATAGATAAGATGTATTTTCATAAGTAACACACATATGTAATCAACCATTTCTGGCCCTACTTCGTGGAAAGACATAATTAAAAAATACTTTGTGATTTCCACTATGAGCATTTGAAGACTGCCGTCTTTGGTTTCCTATAAAATTCACCTGATGATGGCGTTGTAGGTGAAACCGTTAGTCTTAAAGTATACATGGTGGGAATTACAAAGTGTTTTGTTCTTATTTTTCAGTAATACAAGTTATTTTGTTTTAAATCCTCTCTTAATACAGTGCAATTTGGGATCTGCCCCAAATGAATAAATAAATAAATACTTTGCCTCACAAAACATACGGGACATTTTTACGGGATGAATTTAGCGAGTAAGTTGTTGCAAAGTAAGTCTTGATAGTAAATTAAATAGGTTTGTTTTACCCAATTTTTGCGTTGTTATCGGCGACTTGTTTCCCATGCAATACGTAGGAGTGTAGGTAAAAGTAATATCAAGTGTAGCGGCCTTTACTCGGTGATAATGCATTACAATAAAGAGCGAGTTATTTTATTGAATTTATTGATTAAAAGTTGATTTAAATAAATCCATTTTTAAATTAATCAATTAATTAATTATCAATTAATCAATTAATTTTTAAATAAATCCATCAGTTAATTCGCTCTTTATTGGAGTTAAAAAAACTTGAAGAGATTTCCTTTAACCAACAAACAACAAAATACAGAAAATTAAAGTTATTTCAGGAATGAAGAATGATCATAACATTGTAAGCTAAGTAGTTTAACCGAAAAATGCGTTTTAACAATTTTAATTTAATTTATTTTACATTATATTTCACTCTGAGAATGACTATCGATTGTTTTCCAAACGATAGGGCGGAGTTATATAAGAGGTAAGTCACCGGGGATTTTGTATCCTCGGTGAATTCCGGGATATCTTCTGTACGGACAGCCACGACAAACAGGGCTGTCAATATGACAGAATGTTCTCTCCCCACTGTCATACCTTACAGATAAACACGCCGATTACCACTGACCAAACTGCCCTTTTCGTTCAACTTGCGTTGAGTAATGGAGTTCGATAAGAGTTCCTCCCATTATCTTCCATTCCGGTTACTCAAATGGTAAATGGGTGTATATCACAATGCAATTGAGAATGAATGCCGTTATAAGCGTCTACGTATCTAATCGGAAGGTCGAATGATTGTGAAGCGCGCGACAGTATCTTATTGTGTGCTAATAAACACGTAATGACCGACCAGAAGATAGTTCTACGCTGAAACTACGCAGTGAGCAATTAAATATCGATGAAGGTAGGAGTGGAAATTAAAGTGCCAAATGACAAAATTTTAATGGACTAAAATCACCTTCAATTTACGATCAGAGGAATACACGAAGAAGTGGAAATCGATTCCCCAAAAGAAACGTATTCCAATGAAGGTTTCAAATATTCCCAAACGGCCATCAAAATTGATTGCTTCCTGATAGTACCTCTCTTCCTTTTTATAGCAAAGGAATTTTATGCAAATACAATTCGTAATTTTCTTGTTAAAAATTGAATTCCGCGAGCAAAGGCATGGAAATCTCTGATAAAAATCGGAGCAATTGTGATGATGATTCACTATTTCCTCCATTACTTCACTAAGATATCCACGAATACTATAAAATACTGACTCCTGTCTCACATCTCCTTCATCAACACTTCATATTGATCCAAAATCAACAATAATTCTCACATAAACTGTACCGCCAATAAGCTCTCCTCGACCATGTTACATAAGTAATTCTATGCGGCATTTATTATAAATGAAAGACTTATTTAAACCAATAGAACAAAATTGCTCCGAATCAAATTTTTTGTTGTAAGAAGAATAAAAATATTAATAAAAATATTTTGTTTGAAAATAATTTTTAGAGCAAGGTCATAACTATCATAATCGAAATATTTGTCGTCTGAATAATCAGTAATCCCTGCCACACACTGAAAGACGCCTTGAGTGGATGTCGATGAGATGTAGAATTATAAAATATGGTTTTGTGTATTGTGCTTCACTTCAAAATTCTTTTCTGGTATATCCTGAAATGTACGTAGGAGGAAATCCCAGTGATCTGATTGGAGACTTAAAGTCTTCTCCCCATATCCTCCTTTCTTGGTCTTTCCTTCTCTCAAATCCAATTTTCCCTCTCTCTTCTCCGTTAGTTCGCTCCAAACGTATAATTCAAATACGTTTCCCAATTCTATTTCCAGCTGGGGTGTGGGGTGCTTTTGCATTTGTCAAAGGGCAAGAAATCGAACAGAGATCGCATCTATCGATGAGATCGTCGCGCGAAACGGATTTCCACGTAGTTTCTCTAACATGCGAAGTGGGGTTATTACCAGGAAAAGAATTCCACAAGGTACGGAGTACAGAAATTTTTATTAGAAATTCGAATGTTCAAAACTGAAATCCTATTCCGAATTCTTGTTAGAAGTGGAATTTAAATTAAGACAAGTGGCCCGTTTTATTTACAGAAATTCCAAAAGTATGTGTACTTTTCGAGATAGAGTATACTCTATCTCGAAAGAGAAGGGGGAATCATCAAAGGAAAGAAAATGTCTGCTTTCTTTACAGTATCTTTGGATTGGACAGCAATTTTTGCAGAATAAGTTCAGATATACAGTTAACGTAAAGTAACTGATTTGAGCTGATTAACTGATTTGAAGAGCAATCTAACCATGTTTTACAAATCATAAAGAAATTAAGGCGCTTCTGAATTAGTCCACAAGGACCAAAATGAGTTTTATATAGAGCAGTTCCTAATAAAATATATAAAAATTTATCAAATGATAGGGCTCTTCCATAGCAACTTGGGGAAATTAAAGTTATTTCTAGATAAAATTTACTGTAGTGAAAAGAGGTTATCAAGAAACCTCATCGAAAGGATATAGATACGACATTAAATTCAAGAAGGACATTTAATTGAAGAGATTCGAAAATAACCACACCTATAATATGAAAACTGTAAATGTAATTAATTCAGAGTCGTTAAACTTGCTATCGTTGCGCGTTCTCCGTTCTTAATGCGGCCTATGGAACGTTACGTTCAATGAGAACAGGCTAAAATAATTGTGTTTGATGTTTAACTAATTTTACCAGAAAAGTTTGTCACATTCTGTTTGTCATCTAACAAGTAAATTGCAAGTTACCTGTTTTAATATATACTGATTAATTTTCCCCTTTCTTCCATTATTATCATCGGACTTAATTAATTCCCTCACAATAAATACATGGTACCTCTTAGCCAAGAGGTATCCGACCTGTGGCACTCTTGTTCCTGGAGTACGCTAGGAGTTCATAAAGATCCTGTGTTGTTTGAATTTCTGCAATTTTTTGATACACTTCATTTATTCCAGTTGGTAGGAAAAGTTTTTAGTTAGGAAACGAAATTTTACGTCTCATTAAACAGAAGTATGCTCAATACACATATATTATGCACTAAAATGGTAAAGTTTAGAGAGGTAGTACGCAGAGCCGCGCCTATATGGGTGCAAGGGCTGCATCGCAACTGGGCGGCGGCATATGAAGGCCGGCAACAGAAGCGTAACTAACCATTATTATTATTAGAACAACATTATATGTTGCTTTTTATATGATACACACGACACATCTAGGAATAATTGCGATGTGAAATTAAAGATTGGCGAACATTTAGAGGAAGGAATAATAGAATAACTCAAGACGAGAAAGAAATATTTGTGCAGTGGATTTAATCGAAGAATTGGAATCAATAAAAGGTTTTCTGGTACCAAGAATAAATTCTTTTCAGGTTTTTGATTATATATTTGTGACTAATGTAAGCTGGGGAACGAAGTTATAAAACAATGAATTTTTATGGTCTTACAGAATAACTTTTATCTGCAAATCAGGAAAAGTATAGTTTTGGTATCAATTTTAAGGGGCGGCGAACTATGTTCGCACCAGGGCGGCAGATAGGTGGGGTAGGGCTCTGCATGGTAGTGTCATCTATTATAAAAGAAAAAATTCGGCGACCTTTTATAGCTCTTTTCTCCGTTTTTCGTGGAAAAAAAATTTTATAAGGACGGAATTGCTAAAACACAGCGATAAATTATGAATGCAGGTTAGCTTAGTAGGAAAAGAGTTAATTGACAGAACGAAGTGCATCGGATAAACGAGATTAGATTAGTTAGACATTCACGCATTAGTTATAAAATCAAAATTCATATATAAAATTATTCCTTGTTTGAATAATTACGAAGATTCATTATTTAAATGAAAAAATTAACATCCTTGCTGCTCTTATAACTTTAAAAGTTTATCATTTCCGAAGAATAATATTTGAAATATTCTCTACTGATTTCCAGCACTGAGAAATTCCCTCTCTCACATGAAGAAGGCCCATGTTGTAATTATAAACTTGAAGGTAATTAAGTTGCCTAGAGACGAACGGCGGCACCCGTGATTCATTCGTGCTANAGAGACCAATAATAACTATCCGTTCGTGCAATAATCTCACGAAATTTTTTCGACGTCTGGTCTCGAAAATTGCGTTCGCTAAGCGCAGGAATCACTATGTCGCGCATTTCGTCATGTAATTCACTACTCAGGAATTTCTCGAAAAATCTGTGCCTAAACTCGAGTCTTCTATCGTCAAGAGAGGTCCAGCCGAGGGATTTAATTATATCTGATACACTGCTGTCGAACTTTTAGTCTCCCTTAACGAAACGAGTCGCTCTACGTTGTACGCGCTCTAGTTCCAAAATCAAACCCTTCTCGTGAGGATTCCACACCGCGCAGCAGTACAGTAAATAAATTTATGTGCGCTTGACATACTAATGTAAGAAACCTCTCTGTACCTTCCTTGGGCCCTGGGGCAGAGGAACAGGAGGCCGCTTGGCATCTGCCCCAGGTTAAATATAAGGAAAATCAAAATCAAATCAGATAGGTTGGGCACGACTCTGGTAGTACGCAAAGAGCCACTGACAAAAGCAAATCCTTAAGAAAATTTCTTTAACTCTTCCTCCTAAACCTTTAACAGGAAGAGGATTGTGTTTTCCCCATTAACCACTCCCTTGCAAAAATCCGAACGTATTCTTAAGATGCACACACCCATAAAGCAGCAATTGCGCGATGAACGACTTTCCGAGAACAGGAGCGGAAGCCATTTAAGTCCCTTTCGACCCACGCCGAAGCTTAGAAACTTTTATTTGATCCACCCATTGCCATTCTCCCAGCCATCCAGAGATCGAGATCCCTCCAACATGATACCCCGCATCCAACTCTTTGATCTCTCTGCTGTGTAGCCCGTGAGCCAAGTGCAGTGTCACGAGAGGCACCACGTGGATTCACGACCACAGTGGAGGGATAATAGGGTCATCGCAGTTCACGGTTGACCTTGCGCGTCAGAAAAAGATCGCGGACACGTCTCTTCGGATGCGGTTCTGATGCATACGGCGGAGCGTTGATGCGCGTGTATTCCAGGGGCGATGGAGCGGTCACCGCCTGGCCTGTGTCGGAAGAGAGTGCTGCCGGCGAGATAACGTGACGAGCCTGTTTTTCATCGCCGGAATGGTTTTTTTCGATACGTTGTCAGCTGAAAAAAAAACTGTCTCTTTCCATTTCCGCGATAGGTTACTGGATTTATCCAGATGGGAGGTCTTTTAGTAATTCTAGAGAGGCAGTTGTTGCCGGGGGAGAGCAAACGGATGATTAACTGGAAAACGAAGGAATGCAAATGAAGGCTTGGCGGCATTTCCTTCTGGTGAACTGTGCAGCGAAGTGATTTCATTTTTTCCATCACATCCACCAACCTTTAAATTGCGAATCAAAGATGGTACTTTTCCGTGATAAATGAAACATATACAACATATTAGTAACTTTTAAATACTGAAAAGGAAAATAAGTAAATCGCTCAAAGCGAAAACGTCACTCGAAAATCAGCGAGCGACGGCGACTGAATTGAACTTTTATGCTCACCCAGAGTAATGTGATGCTCCACGAACTGTGAGCACGAATTAAATGAAAATAAGTGCAGTTTTTGTTAACTTAAAATGAATATTAATGGATTGAGTTATGATTACTGAATGAAAAGATATTCTTATGTACATACAATTAATGAAAACGTTTACCATAATGAAGTCATGAAACCTTCTTCTCTTTGGCATCGGAAAAAAATTGTTTCGAATAATACAGAACACATTCTTTTGGGATGTACTGTATGCTGAGTGAAGAGAGGAATATTATGAATTTAATTGCAAGACACTTTACTCATAAACACGAAAACGAATTCTTAAAAGGGTAAATATGATATACTGCTCAGTCTGAATTGGGTTATAAATTCTTTCAAAATTAAGTATTAATTACAACCATNTGCTGAGTGAAGAGAGGAATATTATGAATTTACTTGCAAGACACTTTACTCATAAACATGAAAATGAATCCTTAAAAGGGTAAATATGATATACTGCTCAGTCTGAATTGGGTTATAAATTCTTTCAAAATTAAGGCCATTCAACCATTACATATGGAAATAAAAATAAAAGAGGCACGGCTGTGAGCAAATTATCAATTCTTAATTTTCATTTTCATGGAATAATGCATTTCCAATATTATCATTTGTTTCTAGAAGAGCTTCGTTAGCTTAATTTGTATACAATTCGCATGTGCTGCCAACGGTGCAATTATAATGCAAGTAAAGACTATCAGTAATGTTGCATTTCGTAATGAAGTGCAAAGCGTTGAAGATATTGTTAAAACTCCCACGCAATTGAAGATAGTGGTTCATTTGTTTCAAACGAAATTTATAACGAATTGCATCTTTTGAAATTTGAAAACATGTCCGATTTAATTTTCAATTATCTCAATAAATGGGACGTTAAAGAAATCGAAACTTGTTGGAAGTAAACTGAGAACGCAGGTTTACCAATCCTCTTAAATTAATGCGAATCTTTCTCCTATTTAAATTGCGTATTTGTTTCAATTTAAGAGACATCTGAACTGCGAAAAGTTGTAAGAGAAGAAGGTAGAAATATTTTCTTTTAAAGTCTTCACAAGAATGGAATAACGCTAATCACTAAAAGTATATACTTAATAGAGCAAACTTACAGGTTGTTTAACAATTGCGTCGATCACAATTACGTCATAACAATGAAGATTCAACGCCCAAGTGTTTGGTCGTACTTGGGTTTTACTTGTCTTGTACTTAGCGTAAAAAATCTCTAAATAACTTTCATCCTTTTGAAAAGATATTGCTACACACACTGTAACTACATACACAGTGAATCGGAAGTTCTGTACACAAAACGAAGCATGTTACACAGTTTCAAAGCCTACACACAGAATCAATGCTTATCTCCGCTCGGGAATCCCCTCTATTGTTACTCATAGAAGAAAACATGTCACGTGAATATTCTTAGCTATCTTTTGTAATTTATAAACAGAAGAGTAGACTGAGTAGTCATAGGATGACCTATTCTCTCAGAGGCAATAGTACACCGAGTGTTACATATCGGTAAGTAAACCTCGTGGATGTCATAGTTCGAAGATAGCGTGAAAGCAGGTTTTTCTATTTTTCAGAATTATTATTGATTATTAGCCTCAATGCTGGAATCAGGGACCACTCTTAGAAAAAAGTATGCAAAGCTTGTCTGCAGTGCCCTTTTATGTCGCGTATCCTAAAAATTCACAGCAGCATAGATGCCATGCAGAGTCACTGCGAGTAAGTCCCTGAGCAATTAGTGTAAACATAATAAAAATTTACCTTAACGAACGATCCATGGAATATTTGATTAATCGATAATTCATAATTAATTCGATTTGAGTAATCAAAAATATCACTATGACGAAGAAGTTGCGAAATTCATTAGAATTTTATCTAGCAGAATGGAGCAAGAAAAATTCGTGTGTTAAAAATGTCGTAAGAAGTCGAGGTACCTCTGTAGATATTCATTTAAAATACAAAAATTGAATCATGATCAAGTTCTAGATGACACTTTTTGAAATTAAATAGTGCATTTCGAAGCAACTTAAAATTAATCTGTCTCTAGCCTAAATTCACACATTTACACTCTAAACAGTGATCAGAAAACTTTGTCGAAAAGTAAAAATGAGCAACATGTTGAGGTACGTGAATAACGAAGTATCTTTTATTTCTATATCCCGGATATTAATTTAAAATAAAATGACACATTTCACCATTAATCCTATTAATATGTGATATACTCAGGCATTCCATATTTATCGCGATATAGATCTCTCTTTTCAGTTCGATCTAACTATCAATTACCGATTACCAATTTCCTGAGCGAATTTCACGTATGATTCATTGTAATTTCACATGTATAACGCCATTGCAAGAATTTTTGAAATATCAAACAATTTCAAGAAAAATTTCTCGGCAGCATATGTATGATCAGAATTTGCTATTCTCGAAGCGACCGATAATACAAGAAATTGTAGTTTTTCCTTCGTTAGTCAACCAATCGCTGAAGACAATGAAAATATTCCTGAGTTGAAACATATACTCCTGCTGTTTAATTTAATTCAATTTCATTCCATGAACCATCTGACAAAACAACATTCATCCTCTTATTATGAGGTGTTAAGGGAATAACAAGTCCAATCGTAAGGACCGGAAAGATCGACCCGTAGTGACGTCGTCTCTACGAAAGAATTCATTCATCGTTACGAAAGACGAGGCTGAGTAACATTCAAGAATTTCCAAAATGACATCACCGTCACTCCGAACGGGATAAAGAGTCCACCACAATAAACAAGTCTTGGAGCTAAACAAACGACACTCGGAAACAAACAAAAAGAGATGGGTTCAATTTGATGATCTAATGCCAAGGACGGTACCGGTGCCGGAAACGTTCTTTGTTTCAGATTATGGTAAGTATATCAAATTTAAATTTCACGTGATCACATTAGATGTCAAGGCAAAGATTTCTGAGGTCATTTAAACAGCTTAAATTAATATTTCACGTGCATTTTTTATGACGTCAACTCATAAAGCATTCTCGCTTCGACAAATTTAAATGAAAACTGATTTTCATTTTTCATTCAAAACCTAACGAAAAATATTGCAAATTACATGATAATGTTTATCAAAGTCTTTCGTCACTCTCTAATTTAAATTCAATGCTTCAATGAAATAAAACCAACGGAGTTGACGGAAATTGTTAATTAATTAATGTTTTGACAGAAATAGTTAATTTATGTATTAAGTAATTGAGTTATTTTGTAGAATAATTTTCTGATTTAAATGGAAACGATATTAAATTAAAATCCACCTCATTTGAGATGGAAAGTGGTTTAATCCTTCTTGGTAATTTTAATAGTAAATATGCACAAATAAAATGTTGAAATGAAAATTATCGAGCTATTTTATTGCTGTTTGATCGCTCTCACAGCTCACTCAAGGGAAATTCATCAAAATGTCAATGAAGAAAACGTTTATCTGAAAATGACGGACTTTCTAAAGATGTTTACTTTACTTTTTTATTCAACGGTCGTCGAAAGCAAAAATTAGCATTTGATAGCTATTTTGCTCTACTGACCAAAGAATTTTGAAGATTGTTGTTCCCTTGCGATGCATTTGAATGAATTTTCATTCGCAGTTCTTCAAATATTTTTCAACTTAAAGTATACTTTAGAAAATGATCGTAATCCTTCGTTTTCGCACAAGTTGTATTGCATAGCGTAAAATCAACCCATATACCAGTTTGGAAAATCAAATTCGCAGGAAGATGTTCGCTTTTCTTTCACCATGTCATTTTTTCTATCATAATGCGTCGATAAAAGTTGACACCTTAAATGATGAAACCTCATACGGGGTAATGAAAATGGTAGCTATTAGCTTATTGCACAAGGATGCTAATTATTAATAGCATTATATAACGACAAGATTTCCTACACAATTTTCTCTACTACTCCGACTTTTTCTCCGCTTCAAGTTTTACTAATAGCCGCAAGACACTCCATTATATCTCATAAATCATCCTCTCGAAAAATCATCCCCTGAGTGGACTGAATGTAGTGAAAGCCATAAATATTAAGTTCCATCGTTGGAAAGACATCCGTCACAGCATGATAAATGGAAACGTCTACCTTCATATACTGCTACTGCAGAACTACAGAAATATAGCAGACGTAGTACTTAAGATTTTTTCCATATGTTTTGAGCCTTAAGAAAGATAAAAGGTAACATTCGTTGTGCTATTGTTTGCAAGAGACACTTTGTGATAGGAAATAAATTTTACCCATACACATCCTTGCTCTTACTAATATAAACAGAAGAATAGGATATTTTTCATTGTCTTTTGGCAAGAGATAGAGAAAAAGTATCTTTAATTTATCTTGAGTCAGTCTTCTTCTTATTTGTCATAATAGGAAAGGTGTAAATGATGCTAAAGAGTGGCTTCATCCTGGTCTTTCCTTATCGAATGGCATGGAAAGTATTTTTAATATTGTTTTCATGTTAAGCTTTCGTAAACTTTTTCCCATTGTAGCATTCCGATTCAGAGAGGATAGCAAGGAAAAACTACCTCATTCCCTCTCCAGAGATTCTGATGACAGTGAAGGGTTTGAGATTCAATTCGGTCTATTGGCTGAATCCTGTACAGATAACGATTACTGAGGATTATTACAACGGGAGCTCCTCAACTGTATATGATTAAATTTTTAGCAAGGAATTAAGTCGGAAGTTTTTTTAACACAAGAAACTCAATACCCATTTTGAAATCCACGAAATCCATAAAAAAATAACGAAAGAAAAATACGAAATATTTCTCGAAGAAAGGCATTAATCCTGGAATCCATTATAGTTTGCGATAGTTGAGAAGACGAAGAAAGCTTTCTTGCCTAGAAAGTAAGGTTTACATGCTCACCGAACTATCAAATACCAAAATCCTCTCAATTTAACAAAAGATAAAAATATTACTATAGATTTCTAAATGCATAGAAACTTTAAGAAAGTGACATATTAAGAGAAAAAAGGTGAAGCTAGAGAACTGTAGGAACAATCACCATAGAGGATACAAATTTAATTAAAATGAAAGAAATGGATACTGATGCTTTTATAATGAAAAATAGATTGTTCACCAATATTTTGGTAAGAGAAAATTTCAATGTACTCATACGAGGGCTGTATGAAAAGTACCTGTGTTAGGCAAGAAAACGCACTTTTTAACTTCTTTTAAATTTATTTCTCAATATAGTCTCCTTTCAACTCAATACATTTAGTCCAGCGATATTCTAACTTTTTCAAGGCATCCAAAAAATACGTTTTGTCGAACTCTGCAAAATAGGCCTCTGTTGCAAACACGAACTTTTCAACGAACGAACGAACGAACTACATTCAACAGCTACCAAAACAAAGCTACTCGATTAATCTGTCTGAAATTTTGACAGTCATATATCTAAAGACGGCATTAAATTATGGCATACAAATTTTGTGTCAGTGGTGCCATCAGTCGCTAAACACGGGTACTTATCATACAGCCATCGTATTAATGTGGTTTAGTTGCTACTGCTTCAGCACCATCATCACGATTTAAGAAAGCACGAAAAGCAACCGTAAGTTTGCTATAAAAGAGAACTTTTTCAATAAGATACAAGTTGGAATGCAGTGGAGAAGGTTCTGCTGATCAGGTGTAAGCTTAGTTGCCATAGGAGATGACGGATAACCGTGAATAATCGGTGACATTGCAATGTTTTGGTGGATTTCAAAATATTCAAAATGTTACTCATTTTTGCAGTATGACGTTCATAATTATTTGAAAGTTTTTATTCACTGAGATTGAGAACTCATCATTCAGCTATGCTAGAAAAAGGTGTAAAAGTCACTTGTAGAAAGAAAAAACTGACTGGGTACACATTGCAGTACGAAAGTAATCTGAAAACAAAACTGATCATATATTAAAAGTAGAAGAGTACTACAAGATTTTGTAACGAGAGGCAGGAGATGTTACGCTGAGTGTTACGTTTAAGAATCACGAGGTAAGGAAGGCAGTGGTTTGGAAGTGAACAGGATGGGAAACTGTTACAAAGAAGCTCTCAGATTGCTAACTAATGATGACAGTCTCCGAAGTAGTTTCTTTCCATTAGGTAAAGAATGGAAACTGCCTAAATCAGGATTTTAGTAAGTGTCCATGAAAACGACTCAGAAATAAATTAAGAATTAAATATCTTGAAATAACTATTTTAACTTTAAGAAATGAAGCAACATCTGCAATGATTAAAAAACAGACGAGAGTAGACGTAGATTTATCAAACGGATCATTAGTAGGATTGTTGAGAAAGCTAGGAGATGTTACTTAGCCGTAATTAGTCCACATCTGTCGCAGGAGTTTAGTGAAAAGAGTCCTTCTTCGAGAACGAGATTGAAGAAGTTTAAGAGAACTATATTTTCTTGTTACTTCTGTATAACTGAGAGGAGTTCTAAGACACATTAAACCGAAATCTTCAGACAAACAAAGGGAGACTTCCAATCCGGTCTAATATCACTCAAGAAGTTTAAGACAAGTACTTTGTCAAACAAAAATGTTGAAATGAGCCCTAAAATCCTTAGCTTTTTTAATTCGCCAAGCAGTATGCAAGGAAAATAAAAGAAATTTAAAGAATATGAGCAAGAAATTGAGTAATATAGTGAGTGAATTAAGATGTGAGCAGAACGTCGAGAGAAATGTATTCGTAAGTGGTCTGGCATCAGAATTATGTAAATGCATGCACGCTGTCAGTTTCTCATCCACTGAACGTAAACTAAAAAATCTTTAGGATAAGTACGATGTCAAACTTCATGGCTAACTTCCTCTTTTATGATAGAATTGTATGTATACATGTAAATTTTACATATGAAGTAGTGCTAAACATCGCTATCTTTGAGAGTCAGTCCGTTAAAATGTGCAATAGTTTCACAGTGATGGAGCTAATGCGAAGTAAACTGGTTCGAGCTGGATTTATCCTATATACTTCTCGGATTTGAAAGAGTTTGACATGAGAAAGTATTTTCTACATAGGTAAACAGAAAAAAGGGTGTAACTGTATATTTTAATTTCTTGCTATGAGTAAACTTTCTAAAATAACGTAATGTAACAAAAGTGCACTCCTGATAAATATACTAAAGAAATGAATGCATTAAATTTTCGTCATGGAGAATCCACAACGAAGAAAAAAACACCAAGAATTCAATATACGAAAGAGATTATTTTCTATCGATTCCAGATTACAGGAGTCGAAAAGCAGCATTCGCTGGTGTCTTTAGGTTCTTAGATAGCTAAACACATTTTTATCGATTTCACCATGAATTGGGCTTTTTCAAGCTCAAAGATTTTGTCTGTGCAGAGGAGGTAGCATGTCTTATCCCCTTTCACTTACGTGAGGCTTAGATAAATCGAAAAAATTAGACTTGTTGGTCCAAGAAAATAAATAGCTAATCACCGCCAATGGTAAGAGACGAAAAATTGCAACATGGCCGGTAATGAAATAGAAGTTTAAAAATTGATTAATACCGTTGAGGTAAATTAGTGAGCACGGAAGAGCCGTACGGCTGAATCCAAAGGAACATTAAGTGTGAAAAACAGTGACAGGACTGGGACTCGAACCCAAATCTCCCACTTTCCGGACAGGTATTTACCACTGAACTACCATGCCGCGTCTCTTCTTCAATGTAATGAATCTACACGTCCAGTCTGTTCTACACTGTTGGGAATGCTTTCGGACCTGTTATTCATTGTAGTAAGTATCTTACGTTAGACATCTGCGAAGATATAGCGAGAACATTTCTCTGGTTTAATTCCCTTATTGCACCATGTTTGATTTCCGCTTGGTAAAGACTTGTTAGAAATCGTTACCCACGATTTTCATCGTTAAAATCGACTCTTGGCCTTTAACTCGGAAAATAACGTAGCTTTAAGCATCAGAAAAATAACCGAAAGGCATCGAGGCAAGCAGGAGGAAAATCTTCATTAAAAAGGATCGGATTTGTTTTACGTAAGACATAAGTGGCTCGCCACGTGAGTTCGATTGTGCGTGGGAGAGAGGAAATATCGTGCGGTTTTTTTGGGATGAGGAAAAAGGGAATTAAAGCAGAGAAAGAGCTGGAGTATGGGAGAAATAGCAGAAGAGGTGACTGGGCGTCAGAATGTGTGGGTGGATATCCCTTCATAAAGAAGCCCCTCACGTTTTCCGGAGGCGGATTATGTCTCTTCTCTTTCTCGAGGAAACGAGAAATGGAAATAACGGACGAGCCAGAGATGAAACAAGTAGAAAATAGAAAATGAGGAAACTGGCAAACGAGTAAAAGAAAAGAAATATAACTTTGGAACACATTTTCCAAGACGATGGATTTCCTGGAGTGCCGAAATGTTGCTCATGCTTACACGATTCTGTATCGAATTGCAAATTAAGTTTCAATTTAGTCATTACGCAAAATATTCTTACATTACCGTATCAATTTTGTTTCACGGGAAAGCAGATGTCTTATTGCCTTGCAAGATCGTGAAGAGCTACAAAGAAAAATTTTACTCGAAATTTTACTCGAAGTCCTTGATAAAATTCTAGATCCCAGATTTTTAAAACCGATGCAACATAATTAGAAGAGACAAAATTCTTTTACTTTCATTAGATGACATTTAGCTACAAATTAACGATCTAAACAATAAATATAAAAACAGGGTTTCAAGAAATAACATCTATCTGATAAAGGTGTTAGTAGACGTAGGAGAAGTGCATTAATAATTTCGGGAGAAGAGAAGAATAGGGAATTGAAAAATAATTGAAGGGAAAAGGACAAAACAAAATATCGAAAAACCAAGAAACGTAAAAAATAAAACAGCGAATAATTTCCAGTAAGATTTTTTTTCAGAATTTTTGCCAGAGTAACGTAATTCCACTCCGGCGTATTCGATTGCTGAAAATGATTTTCGACGGACGTAACGTAATTTTCATTCCTGACCCATGGATGTGATGTTGACAAAAAGGAAAAAAAGCGCAGGAAACCATCATCAAGTATTAAACATGGAACTTGTTTGGGAAAAAAGAGAAAGCAAGACGATGAGGAAATCTGGAGCGACCCGAAACAAACTTCCGTAATCTGCTACCGATTCACAAATCCATGAAATAAATCCGAAATTAAGTTCACGAAACTCCGCCCAACCTTCATTACTTCCGACAGCTTTCAACAGCGCATGACCTTTCATCGGTTCTGCCGCAAGGTTAGATCATTATCTCCGACCCGTCAAACACCGTGATGGTTTCTTAAAATTTTCAGGTCAACCAATGTTACAACACCTACTTTCGATATAGAATCAGAATATTTCATTCTATCACATTTAAAATTTAATATGTATTACTGACTATCGGAAAGTAAATTGAATACATATTTGCGTTATTAAACAATTAATGTGATGCTCAAATCTTTTACAACTATTTTATGTTATTCCAACGAATAGAAATGAACGGTACCGTGTATTTATTATCTTTTACAATTTAGGCAAAGAAATGAAGGAGAAAAAGGCAAACTTTTCTCCTGTGAGGAGAAAAGACTTTTTCTCCTTCATTTCTTTGTCTAAATTCAAGCATGTATATCATACGTTCCTCCATTACTTATTTTTTACATTAATATAATGTTATTCCAACGAATAGAAATGAACGGTACCGTGTATTTATTATCTTTTACAATTTAGGCAAAGAAATGAAGGAGAAAAAGTCAAACTTTTCTCCTGTGAGGAGAAAAGACTTTTTCTACTTCATTTCTTTTTCTAAATTCAAGTATGCATATCATACGTTCCTCCATTACTTATTTTTTACATTAATATAATGTTATTCCTAAGAATAGATCTAAACAGAATTGTGTATTCATAATATTTCTCTAAAGGGAGGCAAAATAAATGACCATCGTGAAAAGCTTTCTGTCATGACATTTACTGCATTTTATAAAGAGAGATTCATACATGAACGGATCATTATATCTATCATCTATCGCACATATTTGAACCATGAGTGTGTAATTAAAGCATTTACGAAAGCTTTGTCTGTAACGAGTAAGACCGGCTAAGACACTTAGGTTAAACGAGAAAAAGATTTATAACTAAAAATACAGGTCTCGTTTTTCGCAGCCTCATGTTTCGTGTTTCGTTCTTATGCGACTGTTGTCAACCACCCTTCCTCCTTTTCATCCTATTTTGCTTAAGATCGCAACATTTCACTTCCTTTCTTTCGATAGGAACACTAAGAAAAATTGATTTAAAGAACATTTGCAAGCTTCTCGTGAAAATATTAATATAAGATTTTCCATGATTGAAGAAAGAAAAACAAACTTTTACTCATACCAGTACATAAATTTATTCCACGACTATGATTTCGATGCATAACATCATCAATGATAACTTTGAGTGAGTGAATGACTGCAACCGGCTTCTTTAACCACTCCATTCACATCATCACACATTTTTTAGCATCAATCAAGGTGAGGTTAAAATTTTCATTAATCAAATTTAAATACATTTCTCATTAAACACAAGAAAGTACACATTAGTATTCCATTAAATATCACGTGAATCACTTCAACTTTTGAATGATGGTTACAGTTAAATAAAAGTTTACATATATTGCATATAGGCGGTAAAAGGTTAAGATAATCGGTAAAAAGTGAAATTTTTAGTCAGATTTAAATCTTACGAATTGATTTTTTAATTATTTTTTGTATTAAGTTAGCCTGCGATTACCTTATCAGATATAACAATCGATCCTTTGTAGAAGTATTTTAAAAATAATACTGTACAGATATTTTTTTATTTACTCTTTCATTTATGTCCACAAAAACAGAAAGAAGATAAAAGAACCCATTCTGAAAATCTCATGGAAAACTCAGAATACTCATTTGTGAATCATGGAAGAAAAGAATTTTCATTGATATCTTTCAGAGCGCAATAAAATTTAATACCCACTCACTTTTACAAAAGTGTGTTCATAAATATCCATCCAAAGTTCGCCGAGGAAGCTAACATAGCTACCGTTGAATAATTAAGCCTGCAAATGCGAAAGATTTGTCTCTCGTTGTACTCAAGAGATATTTCCTCCTACATATCCATAAATGCATACCATTAAACGTGAATATNGAAGGCTTAGACAAAGACTAAATCTCCTTGATAAATTTAGAGAAAGCACGTTCGTAGATGATGTAGCTGACATAATGCGCCCCCCATGTTACATAGGCCGTTCAGACACTGCGAGAAAGATCAGAGAAATAGATGCTAAAACGAATCGATACAAGAACTCATTTTTTCCACAAACGATATGCGAAAGTAATAGATTAGCGAAGTAAATTCAGTAAATTCATTGAGCTTGCACCCCCTGCCACACGCCGAAAGGCGGCTTGCAGGGTACTAATGTAGATGTAGATCATTTAATTAATTGTATCTTGATAAACAATTGAAACAGCAGGAAGATTGTAGAAAGTCTTCTCGGGTAATCAGCCGGGTGATAGGGTCGATTTCCATCGACGTTTCGGCCGCAAACTTCGCAGCCATCTTCAGGGTGTGAACACTCATCATGAACAAAATAAATATTGTTCGCTAATAAATAGTAAAATATTTTCCGGAAACGGTGTAAAAATTACATCCTATACGTCTGACTTCATCCTTTGGAATACCTAGATTTCTCACCGTTTTCTGCAGAGGAACTTCTTTTTTTTTGTGGTTTCTGAAAGATTTTTTTTTTTTGCATCCACAACTTCTATTTAATTTATTCTTATCCGTACGTACTATTTACAGCTATCTAGATATAATTTATTATCTAACGCAGTTAAACTATGAGTTGATGAATTGATTGATTGACTTCTTGTAACATTATACTATTTTTAGATGGAAGGGAAGACTTTGTCTCAATCTTGCATCAAACTCATTTTTGAGTCCATACTTGCTCCTGCGGCAAGTGAGTCGTACACTACTGCGGACCTTTTACAAGCACGGTATGACGTCATGTCCCTTACTAGTCGATAGGCACGTGCATTTACTTTATACATTCACTATTGCTTCCCTAATGACTCCCCTATTTGTACATCACCGTTAGAGCCTCAGCCCTTTCCGCCTTTCCTAAGCTTTCGAGGCGTCGACGTTTACACAACATTCTTTCCTGCGTAGGCGGCGAGGCGATATTGAAAAAAAAGAAGGAAACGTCTCACGTGGACTTCACAGAGTGAAACGTTTTGTCAACAATGAGGGACAATCGATTTGATCCAAACATGACGTTATGATGCGTTAATTGAAAGGTCAAACACGAAAAGAGAAGAGCTTCGTTTGTCTTTCTGGTTTTTTTACGAACGTGAAAAGGGATTTACTGCGGGAGTGGATTTATTGCGGGAGTGAAGATATGATGTCCTCTCGCTGTAGGGTCAAGGATATTTGCTGGAAGCAAATTTGCTTGCTTCAAAATCTTTGGCAAATTTATGCACAGGTGCCTTTTATTTGTTCCCTCTATCTATCTGTAGCACTCTCTCGGATGGCGTAAGAGATATTGATTCCTTCCAGCTAGGGTCAACGAATAAATATTGGTGTCCTATTAGGGGCAATTATATTTAATAGGCCCACTCTCAGAAATCGATGATTTATTTTGTGCAGAGGACTCATAATGTACTTCAATACTCACAAATGATTCCTTTGCGTATTTTATAATGGTCATAATTTAAGTTTGATCTACGTTACATGGCATTTAGAAAGTATCCTATATGAGATTAGCAGTGAGATTTCAGTAATTTTATAAGATTTATCCTCGGCACATAAACTTGGGATATCACTTTTATAGATTCGTTCAAGAAGGATATTGCTAAATCCGTCTGTTCGTCAAAATAATCTAATCTGTCCATACGATTTAATTCTAAAAAGATCCTTTATGGCCCAGCATTATTAATTTAGGAACCGTAGATTAAGACGAGGAATTTTTATTTATTTCAAAGGGCAATCACCACAAAAACGGGCTATTTTTCCTTCATTTGCTTTTACTTTAGAGCTTACTTCCCGCATTTACATGATACAAACTCACTTGAAGTCTTAATCATCAAAAGTCTGTACAGTGAAGTTATGTTGAGTTTAATGTAGCGTGCAAAACAAGTCAGAGCAGAGCAATATAATTTCAGATACGATGTCTGTTACACCTCTGTCAGGTTGTTATGTCAACCCGCTTATGGAAGGTTGATGGGCAGAACAATTCCCAGTTCTTAGAAAAATCTATTTGTGAAGTTAGTAAGAAACTAAAAGACTTCCGTCAACTGAAACATTATTTCCTCGAGAGAAGAGCACGTGGAACCAAATTGATTACGTTCTTCATTTAAGTTTTCAAAAATATTATGCTCATTATTTATTTTTAATTACATCATAGACTTTAACTACATAATACTTTCCGCCTACCCCGAACGAATGTGAATTCGAAGATAGAATATCCGGAACTCAAAAGTGTTGTAGAAATGGATCAGGCTCTTATGCGGAATAACTGAAGATGTGATAAAATGTGTCCCTAACACTAATGGGTAGGATGAGGAGTCATGCAAATATTGCAAATCGATAGCTACAGTGCGAGAAAGAGCCTAAAGTAGTAGTATTATAGTAGTATTGTTAAAAGTGCTTCGACAGCTTAGGTCATTTCGCACGTAGACCTGGGAAAGAGCCTAAATGTAAATGAATTATATTAAAATCCGCAATCCTACCCTTTTATATCCCTACTTTTATCAATAACCCATTCTGAAAATCTCATGGAAAACTCAGAATACTCATTTGTGAATCATGGAAGAAAAGAATTTTTATTGATATCTTTCAGAGCGCAATAAAATTTAATAACCACTCACTTTTACAAAAGTGTGTTCATAAATATCCATCCAAAGTTCGTCGAGGAAGCTAACATAGCTACCGTTGAATAATTAAGCCTGCAAATGCGAAAGATTTGTCTCTCGTTGTACTCAAGAGATATTTCCTCCTACAAATCCATAAATGCATACCATTAAACGTGAATATAAAAGGATTTGAATCCAAGAGGAAGCTACATGGAAAAGCTTTCCATATCACCATAAAATACGCCCACGTGAAAATTAGTCCTGCAGAATAAAGCGGAATATAGCCTTTACGCTAATTCCTTTTAAAAAACCTCTTTCTGATATATAACCGAACATCCTTTTTCCCTATAAACCTTCCGCTGACCAAACAGAGCTTATATTCGTTAGGATTACCAGAAGAGTACTGGATTTAGAGTCCTCTATTAAAATCCTCTATTCCCGTTTACTCAGACACTATGGAACATTCTGCAAAGAAATTAGGAGTAAAGTAGACAATTACTCACGCTGAAAAACGCTTCGAATACAGGTTTCATTTTAAACCTTTACATTTAAAAATATGAAGAAAATCCGCAAAATTTAATATTTTATNACGAAATTATTTAAAATTTCAAACATAGACAAAACTTAACAAACTTTTATTTTATTTTTAAAATTTAAACTCTTCAAAATGTTAACCCTTAGCAGTGAAGTTGATCTTGGCGGCTTGGGAAAAACAGAAACGGAATAACATCACTTTGAGTTCAAAAGGCATTTCTCTTCATATTCACGAGTTTATTTTGTTGACAAAACGAGGTCAGCCTGAAGCAGTTTGACTCGGTTTCTCGATACGATCAAATGTCGGCAACCTATAATCCCATACCGATACGCTCCGCACTAAGTAACGTTTTATGCATAATCGATAATCAGGTAAACAAAGTGGAATGTTTCAGAATTCCTCCCATCTATTTCATCAATTGAGAAATGGTTTCATAGAAAACAGACCATAAAACAATATATTAACAAATATTTTTATTTAGCAGCTATTTCATTCTCTTGCTCTTTGTGGACGAAAACTTGAGTTCAAATCGATATTCTCCGCAGCCGGTTTTTTGAAGGATACCTGGCACAAGCTGAGCTCCTACTCTAAAGCAGGGCAACAAAGCTTAATATTTTTCGACCCGGTTTTCGCCCCGGTTCAACGAAGAAAAAAGTATCGGTTCAGTCCCGGCTGCACTTCCTTTGCCAACATTAAACCGATCCGAACCGGTTTTTTCTGCTCCAATTATTGTAATACTATATCATTCTGAATGTTTCTATCTTTTTTCGTATACACTACATTACACAAAAATGTACAATAAGACAGAGATAGTTACTTATGCGTGTGTTCCTTCAATTACAATTGAGTAAAATGTGCATTTTTCAATCTATTGCATAGTTCAAGAATTTCGTTTTTTCGGTTCGCGTTTTGTTTTCTCCTCTGCAAGAATGACATTTATTTCGGTTTCGGTTTTCGGTTCGGTTCCGGTTCAATGCTCTGCTCAGAAGGTATTTATGTACGCAGAAAATAAGACAAACAATTTAGATCTAATTATGTCATAGAAAATTATATGATTAGGAAGGTACCCTAGTAAGTAATCTCATATCCATCAAAAGTCTTCCAATTGTTATCAGTGGCCATACATGAACGGATTACTTAACGAGAATTTCATTTGAAAAGATTGGGTACTTACTTAAACATATTGTACGCATCGATTGTATTATAAACGAAATAGAAATAGAAAAAATCTTTCAGTTCTGCAATATATTTCTCCAACTTTATGGAAAGTTGTTAACAAGTTGCAGTATAGTTAGCTAAAAATCTACCGTGATCTTTTCCGATGAAAAAAAATCCATTTCAACACATTTTAAACACAGAGGAAAAATACCATAACATATATGTTTGTGAGTTCTCCTTTGCGTATAACATGGATAAGTTCTACCAAATATCCCTGAATGATGTCGATTCGTAAGGAAATTTACGACAGGCAAAGTTCTAGGTTTGGGATTGGGATTAGGTTTGACCCTACGGAACTTTCGTATACGCGGAATCCTCTGGTAAAAGCTTCGTGCGTAGTTCCTTCCCTGCGTCAGACGCTGAAACTTCGTCACTCATCCAATTGAGAGGATCCCTATTGTCCTCTCGATTGAGTCGAAATCTTAATCGAGTGCCGTGACGGGGGAGTCTCCTTTCATGACCGCAGAACTCGAGTAGTGACCTGCCTTATTCAATCAATTTCGTAACATGCGTCATCGAGAATGAAAAATTACCCTCGACCGAAGCTAAGAGGTTTTCATCGCGAATGATACGATACGCTAGGTCACTTGCACGCATAAATTAATGTACGGCTTCTTCAAAGCGCAACATTCCCCGTATTTGTGCTATAGGAATTAGTTGGAAGATGTTGAAATTCTCTGAAAACGAGCATCTATCTTGGGAATTCTACGTGAAAGATAACTGCCTAATATGCCCATGAAGCCTACATCGTTCGAATTTAACGCTAATTGATGGAAATGAAACACTGCACATATGACTTTGACGACGAAACGACCCTCTCCAGGTTGCACAGCGAGTTCTTTCGGAGAGAGTTTCTTTCAATTTGAGTATTGCCATCGGAGCAGCCTAAACGTCATTGCACTTAAGAAGTTGCTTACTTGAACTTTCAACTTCAACATTATACCTGGAAATAAGCTATGCCTTGATGCGTAAAAACTGGAGAAAAATTCCGTTGAGTGTCCACTTTCCATATTAATTTATTCTAGCCGTAATTTACTATGATAAAGGAATAAAAGATTCAATCTTTGGTATCACTAAACATTCAGGTTTCCTTGCCTGATTTCTAAAAGCAAATTTTCCAATATCCTCGACTGATAATGAAAGAGGCAGAATTTGATTTGTTTATATGCAACTGAAACGACAAATTAATAAATTATGTTCAAGACTATATTAATTTCATAACTTTAACAATTATTAATAAATAAAAACATCAAGAAACAACCAATGTTAATATATAATAAATAATGTAAACTATTAAATAATAAATATGTATAATTAATGTATGAAACACTGGCATAAGTGCCCGTGATACTCTTGGTTCGCTAGGGGAAAATAGAATGAGGATCAAATATAGTAGCTCTATTTGTACAAGAGAGAATCTAACATCTCCCATCAGCTTAGTTCACTGGGACAGGTTATCAAAAACGGAAATATTCAATGAAAACAAAAATTTTATCATAGTTCTTTTAATTTGGTGCCAAAATCTATGATCGACGATAAGAATATGGTTCATCATAAAATATCTTTCTTGAATGAAAAACCGATTTGAGAAATTTAGATTTATCTTGCCATTAAAGTCATATAAGGAACTGACGATTACAAAACCTTTACGGTTCCAAAATATGGAGAAGTGGATCCTAAACCAGAGACTGATCAATGCGTATAATTTATGATTCTATTCGCGAGGGATGCAAAAAGAGAAAGAAGGTCTAAAAAGAAATCCGAGGAAAATCCAGACAATCCACCCTACAATAAGACATCCGTATGGAAAGGTAGCTTAGAGGTTGCCATGACTACTCAAATATGGAGCTCACTCAGTAATGTTATTCCTTCCTTATTTCTTTGCATAATTACATCACCGGCATGAATCTAACAGGTTTGCGAAAGATGTCTTTATAAAGCTCCGTAAAAGGGGGATTCCCCTATCTTAACTCGTCTGCCATTAGGAGGATAATTGTGCCAATAAGAGTACACGCAGTTCTTCATTACTTAGATCCTACGTAACTAAAGCTGAGAATATGCCTCTAAAAGTGTTGATTATCGAAGTTGTCGATAACTCAAATGATAATCCATTAACGTTAGTCATTCGATTTAATTGCCTTATTCGACGTTAACGTTATTACTAACCGTGCTAGGCTGTTGCCTCGAAAAAATAATAAACGGCAAAATAAAGCACTTATCCAACATGAAACTTGAGAAGAGATGCTAGATGAGTGCTAAAAAAGAAACAGAATAGTCACGGATTAAGTACTGAAGACAAGGTAGACTATTCCGGCGGAACAGAAAAAGAGAACTGCGAAAACCCTCTCGGGGAACGTAAACAAACAAAAATAAAGCGACCGTGCGTCAACTGGCGATCGCGAAGGAAACGGGAAAATAAAAGAGGCAAGCCATGGACGATCTAATGTTAGAATACGTGGAAAAGGAGCTGTCAAGACAGGTTGCCATTATCTATTTCTAGTCTTATTATACGAAAAAGAAAGTGGAATCCACTGAAGGATGAAGTAAACCCGGCCGGAATATTTCAAGGTCTTCATTTACGACAACCGTTGACGACAACAATTTTAACAAATGTTTCTCTTCCGAGAAAAATGTTTTGGGAATCGCTCGTTAAAGGACTGGGGTGAAAGTGTCGCATGTAATCGCACTGTAGTCCGTTTTTCCTCAAACCATCGATCTCCGTAGTGTTTCCAAGCGTAGATTATTTTCGACCCGATTTCTTTTTCAAGTTCAAGGGGTGAGTTTCGGAGGGAGGTGCCAAGAGGAAATTACATAAGAGCTTAAGCCAAAAAGATGGGGAACAAACACTTTCCAAGCGAAGGTCAGGTAGAAAAAACGGAAACTGAAACACGTGCGATTTTCAGGTAAATAATAATAACAGTAATGATGATGATGATAATGACGATGATGATGATGATTATGATGATGATAAAACGTATTTATTGATAGCCCGAGTTGAATAATCTGATGATGGGAAAACTTTGATATCCTTGGGTTTAAAAGCTAGAAAACAAATTTGTGTTTCTACTCCTTTGAAATAAACTATTTTTTGTGGAAATTAACATAATTGCATAAGATCCCCGATGTTCCGAGTTTTAATTCAGTTTTGGACACATACTCCTATTTTTCTCCATTTTTGTTATTGTCCTCAATATAATATGCTAACAATGGCTGCTGATGGAGTGTTGATGGATAAATTATACGAATAAATTAAGTCTTATTAAATACATTGAAAATATTATATTATTGTTGGGTTTGCCCATCAAGACGAATCTGAGGGGCGTGGATCAGATTTCAAGGTCATCACAATACGCAGAAAGTTCAACTCCAACATGGTTAAGGCAATTTTCTCGTTCTCTCATACTTCATTATTCTTATTTTCCATAATTACCGCCACTCTTTTTAAATATTTTTTGTGGGGCACTGTTAATAGACCTTTCTGTCTCATTCAATATTTTTAGCGATGCAATTCCAGAGATTACCGAAGAGCTCGTTTCATGAAAATGGGTTCTACCTTGTATGTCCATGACATGCAGAATTCTTTGTATTACGAGAAGTTTTTGTTATATCGTTGCTTGAATTGCATTAACGTAATTACGTAGTCATTTAATGTTTTTCTTCTTAATTAGGTAAATTTATGAAAGCAACATTCTAGCAAGATAATATATGTGGAACTTTACGAGAAAGAATGCTCAAATTCGTATAAAGGTGACTACTTTCTTTAAAATCACGATTCTTTAAAAAGTTGGGGTCCCCTATAGCCACGTGGGCAACGGGTTCGCCAGTGATGAAAGCGACTCTAGGTTCGATTCCCGATGGGGACCCATGCGCGAAATGACTTCAGCCGTCGAACCACTTTTAACAATGCTACTACTACTAATTCTTTGAAACACTTTCAAGTATTCGCACCTGAAATAGTACTTCAAAGCGCCATTTCTGAGCGTTTGGCTATGATGAATTTTTTGTAGAAATTCAAACTTTCCTGGAATGACATTGGTAGAATGTGTTATCATTTGTGAAACTGAAATCATATGCGACAGAAGGGAAAATCGGATACATATCCATAAGGAATGGATAATGAAATAAGTGAACAATAAGTTTACCTCACGAAAACTTTTTTCCCGGGAGAAAAAATAAAGTAACACATACAAAGCTTCTGGTAAGAAGTTTCTAATAAAACCATACGCTTTATGAAGTGATTTAACAATTATTCGAAACTTAGATATTTGGAATCTATGAAAACTTAAATTTTGTGTTTCTATATAGGATAACAATTTCCCGAAAGAAAGAACTATGCAGTCATCATTTTATGTAGAGAAGCTTCTTTTATAACGATATCGACAACCCTCGATGCCAATTTCAAAGGCCATCACTTCCTTATTGATCAAGAAGCAGTGTAAAGCAGTTTGATCTTTTCAGCGTTAGCTCTCTAATACAAAATTATCAGAGATAAAAAGGCTCAAATTATTTCTCCATTTCAAAGACCATTTGTTCCAACAGTATCGGTTCCGCGTCATTTCCAAGATCATCGGAGGCCTCTTCCTCTAATTCCTCTTTAAAAGAAGTGACTCCTTGAGACGAACTTCACGTGTAAGGATCATTTAGCGATTCATTTTTGGGTGGCGTAATGGCTTGAGTTAATAGGGAAAGAACTTCAAGGCACCGAATACATGAGAGTGAGGTTGTCGCGGGAGGGAGCGAAGGTCGAGCCTTCCTTGCCAGGGCTCTGGTGACTTAGCGCCCCATTGGGCGATGGGCTGGGTGATCTAGGAGAGCGAGGGAAAAAAAGAATGATTAATGTTTTCCGCGGGGTTGTCTCTCTTTGCATCGTGCATCATAAGACCCTCATCGTCTCCCTTAATCAAACAGACGTTGGCGGATAGGTAGTGCATATCGAATACACACAGTCTGCCATACCTCCACCCGTCTCTCATGAATAAGTTGAACGTGTGTCCTACATTCGATAATTCCTTCCAGACGTGATTCTCAAAAACATATTTTTCACGATAGCCGCTACTAATTGTGATTTCTGATGATATAGGTATATACGGGAAGTATTAATATCAACCTTTACAGTAAAATGAAGGTCTAAAATAAATGGAAGGTTTTAAAAGTAAGTTATATTCATTTTAAGGCTTTGAAAGAAACTCGAGGTAGTGGCAATGGCAAAAAACTTTTAATTGCACATGGGAGTTCCTCGTTTAAAAATTACCAGGCCATTAAACTATCACGCCTAATTACGCTTTCCTGTCTACCTAAAATAAATTTGGCAACTACAAAATGGCCCGGATTTTTTACTAATAATAACATCTACATCTACATCTACATCAATACCCTACAAGCCGCCTTTCGGCGTGTGGCAGGGGGACAGCGACAGGAATAACATCCATATTGAAGCAACAAGAACATCCTACCGAAATCGTGCAAAAAACTTATCATGTTTTCAACTTGTCGGGATATGGTCAGAATTATTGCCAGGGAAAATTCTTTCTCAGAGCGTAACCGATCCTATTGAAACAGTGTATCTCAACCATGACTTCCTGTGAGCTTCCACAAAGCATCGAGGGTTCCGTGGGAAACAGTTGGGAATAGTGATGGCCAACAGATCTGAAGAGCGTAAAGAATTATAAATGCTTGGAAAAATTATAGCCGTATTTTCCGCTTATGGATATTTTCAAAAGGAAGAAATAATATAAATACATTGTATTTATTTACTACCTGTTCTTTATGAATTATTTTAAGGGTGAGGGAAAAGATAGATAGACCCATTATTGGCGAAGTTAGGTCCAAGAGGGCCTCTCTTCCCCTAAACCATAAATAACCAACGACAGAAGAAAAGATAAAATCGTAACATAAGATTGTGCGTGAAAAGTCATTATGAACACTTCATTATGACGCTGTTGTCTCATTTCAGATGTCACTGTCTTTGATATTTCATATGTAATAACAAATACATTCTCCAGCTATCAAGAAATCTCTTTCCTCGCATTGTGAGTGTCACAAGGTTAAAAATCGAACTATCGGAAACAGATGAAATTATATAATAATAAAGAGAGCGTTGATTACAAGTAAAATAATTCGCTTTTTCCTTTCATCATCTTGCGAAAATAGAGAAAATTTAGCCTATCGTATTTAACCACACGCCGACGCAACGTAAATACAAAGAAGCCTCACAGATGAAAATCAGCTCATTTTCCGAATACAAATATTATAACTTTGCGATATATCCGCCAGTTTTCCTTATCAGCAGCATTCGAACATCTGAACCCTGGACCACAAAACGAGCATGAGAGCCAACACAATCATTATTTGTCGCTTTCAAATTTAATGATCACCGCCGTGATTTGGGTCCAGATCTGGATTGCTAAGACCACAACGTAATTCGCTGACCATAATATAACCATTACTTCGTGGCTTAATAGATATTGAAACTAAGTATCAACCTTAAAATATTTATAAATCGATAGATATATCACGGAATAATAGAATACGACAGTATTGAGGAAGCGATTGAATTAAGGATGGAGGAATATTTAGCAGAAAATAAGAAGAACGGAAACCTGCGAGGATTAAAAATTCAAAGTCAAATACGAAGGAAAAACCTGAGAAACCTACATATGGGAATAACAAGTGTGAAAAATAGCGACACGACTGGGACTCGAACCCAGGTCTCCCACTTTCCGGGCAGGTATTCTAACCACTGCGTCTCTCATGAATAAGTTGAACGTGTGTCCTACATAATGCTTTGTGAGCAAGACTGGCAGTCTCCACATAGTGGCACAACCTGCCGTCCGAGGTCCTCACAGAGGCAGCCNCGTGACTTATTCATAATAAATGAACTTAGGAATTGGAAATTTATTACCCTGCGTAAATATTTTTCCTGTTTAGTTGGCTGTCCAATCAGTAAGTGAGAAAAATAATGAAACTGAAAACAATCAACATTATTCCCAACTTACTGTGACCATAAATTATAACTGGTGGTAATATTTACTTTAATTGAATAAAATGACGATTATTAGTATGATTGTAAATATGATTACATTAACCTCCACATTATGTTTATCGCCAATATTAACATGACGTCTTCAATATTATGTATGTAAAATATTATATTTCTTATTTTTCGTAAACATTTTTAATCAAATAAGTATTTGAACGTTTAAGTGTATAACTAAACTTCACATTTTTATTTTTTCATTTGCTTTATCATTTGCTATCTCTTCGTAGAAAATACGGTTAAGAACAAAACTGTAGCGAAAAATAAATTTACAGCCATTATCAACTTTCGTGAAAGGAAATAGGGTTAAGGCTGTAACTTTTAATTCCCTTAGCATTCAATTATAAATCATAATGTTTGAGTATGCCTTGGAATTATCGCACGGCACTTTCAGAGATCATGGAGCCTAATTCAGATCATGCGATATGCTGAGCAGTTGCATTACGCTTGGGATTTATCATTTGCGGAGTGTCTTGGCGTTTCGAAGGTTAAGATTCGAGTGCTTCATTTACCTGGCGTTCCGCTGCGCAACGATAGAAGGACGACCAATGTCCTTGAATTTTTCGGAGATGTAGATGAGGTACAGCTTAGGTGCTCTATTTACTTAACTCTATTTTTTCGAAATAAGGAAAGGTCGCGAGCAGCAAAGTTTCCTCTTGATCACAGAAATAGAACCTTTGACCCAGTTCTGTATTTTTGCTAAGACGTGATAGAACTGGAGTCGGAAACAATTAGGCTGAGGCTAGTTTGGAAATTTCGAACTTTTTTATTTTTTCTTCCTTTCGGATAGAGTGCAACCTTAGGAAATGGGGATTCTCCTTGAATTACTAAGAGTTTCGAGAAAAATAACAAAGGATTAAAACATCGATCAATTGTGATGCAATTACCGCAGCGTTCGAGAAGAATATCGAAGTAGGGCCTTTGCAAAGAGAGGTTGTTGATGAAAGAAGACCTTTTATTCCTACCACTCTTTCTTTGATCGTTGCAATTGAATTAAAAGAGGTTGCCGTTTTAAAAGTACAGAACTTAAAAGAATGGAACGATTGAGTATTTATTAGTCCTAAAATATACAGTTGGGATGATTTGTATAAAACTAAATTGGCGATGCACTGAAAATTTTTCGGGTCGAATGATTGAACTCCAGCCATATTTTAACTTCGCCGTAAAAAGACAAAAGCACTAAGTATTAAAATATTAACGGAAGAGCATATGGTGCTTTTGTTGGATAGCTATGAGGGGATATTGCTGTACTTTCGATAATCAACATCATCCACGTAATAGCTATCTGACTGGTACTACAGCGTTAACTTCGATGTAGGTCGATTTCCAAACTATTTTAGTTAAAATTCCCGATTCCGTTCGTTTATTTTCTGTTATTTACAAGTTGACGAAAACTATAAAGTTATACATGATCCATGATAGTAAATCCAATCTAATGGAATGGTATTGATCGACCCTTGCAACATGTATCGAGATATTTTAATTTTCCGTATTCCTCAAATAACTCTTATCTAGCGGAATATCGCTCTGATGTGAAGGTCAACTCTTGACACGGTCTAAAGTATCTGTTAACCCAACCAGGTGATGTATTGTAATAATCCCGAAATTATATCTATTAAAATATATTTAGGAGGTAAAATACTAAACTGTTACTGTAACCATGCTGCAGTATTAAAGCATTTCCTCCTAGGTGCAGTTAAGCATGACGCAAATAAATCCACAGGTATGATGGGAGGATCATAGTCTCTCTTTCGCCATGCATGATAAGCAGGAAGCAACGTCCCCGAAGGGGCCCCTCGACCTTGGACCCGCCCCCCATGTGGGGGCGACCCGGTCGCTCGACACGCCATTGAATGCAGCCTTTAATCGATATTTGAACAATGTCGTAGTTTACGAAATAACGAGGACGACGACGAAAAACTTTTATGTCATTACTTTTTGAGAAACAGCGTTTTCTTCGACTCTATGGCCTCATTAGGCGTAAAAGAGCATCGACTGAATTTGAAGCAGAAATCTTGAAAGTTATAACTTAAAGCTTTCTTCATACATCTGCGATAAGATTATCGGAAAAGTGAGAAAATGCCTGCAGGGCAGTACGTATAGATTAATAGAAAAGCTTATGAGGTTTGATACACTGATATGAATTATTAATGTCAGTGACGAACAAAGACATGAAATGTGCAGTTATGGAGAAAGGCGAATTAGGCTCCAACAAAAGTCTTTGTAAATGGCTGACTGAGGTTTCGGACGCCCGAGTCTAAGGGTATATCTTTCCTCCTACAAACTTGATCGTAAATTGAAATAATACCCCCTTATATACGGAACTTAATAAATGAGGTTATTGGAATAGGACAAGATACGTAATTATATGTCTAGTTTAACAAGTAAACAGACCAGTAACAGCGCATGTATCGATGAAATTGCAAGATTAACCTTACATTCTGCAAGACAAATGAAATCCGAAAATCCACAATCTTCGAACAAAAAGATAGGTATTGTCATTGAGTTCATATTGTGATTTAAATTGTTAATTATATATTTTTTCCGACGTAAATTAAGCTGTAATATCCCGAAAAAAGAAGAGAAGAACAGTACGACGTGATTCCTGCTTTGTAAGCTTCTCAGAGATAATCAATTTTCCTAGAGTGGTTTTCTGACAGGAAAAACATCACTTATACATTAAAAGCATATAACAGGTTTCATAATAAAATATACTTGCGACTTATAAGTTAAATTCTGAATGCGAAGATAGATTTTCTTTCTCTTTCAGAGCTTTAACAATCCTAGATTAAAGTATTTCACACGTACTTCTTTTCACTATGTATAATATTCATGGATTTGTAGGCTAAACGTATCTGATGGGCAACAGACTCTAACATAACCGAATCTGGCTATCCAATTTCGCAACGGCATATTTTTTATCGATTTTGTGCATCCTCTGGAAGTTCATCTTAGCGAGACCACGGCTCTCCTTTGATGAAATTTACTATCAAGCCACTACCTTGCCTGACACGAAATCCAATTTATCAATCCGATTTGCGAGTAAGGGAAGAAAGTTCGACATGGTTCCCCGACATAGTCTTTCCTGTCTCAGAGAGCCATTAGAATTCAACGTTCTCATCCAATAATATCCTCTTAAGGAACAAGGAAGGGAATTTCGCGATAACTTTCTTTGCCGCATGCTTAACAAAATTCGTGCAACCAGAACATGGAATCCCGAAGTGTTACCTTCATCAAATTTCCTTGCATGATTTTCAATGATAAAACTGATATGAGGATAATAGCTGAAAATTAATAAGGTAATATCCTCGAGTGGCTGTACAAAAATACGGAAAATGTAGAACCACACTTTATTGATTTACCCGCCCATTTTATGTCAATCTAATTCCATTTCTTTGAATATCCATCGATTTCAAGTTTTTTTCGGAATATTAGAATTTTATAGTACTTTGACTTCCGCTAATGTTTTCCCTGGCGCAGACGAAGAACTAAATCTACCGTGAAGAAATATCTAAGCCAAGGTACCCAAAAAACGGCACTTTTTGCGAATCGCGACTTTTTGGCGATGCATAAAATTCAATTTCAAGGAAACGGCGCAGCTTAAGGCAAAGCAATTTCATCCAGAGTTGCATGAAAGTGCTCTCATGCGTGATGAGCTTTTTAAAATTATCGAATAGTTTCTAATCGGCGTAAACGTTTAAAATCTAAGTAGTCCTAGAGTTTCGGTCTTAGAAAAAATTGATTGCAGAGTCGTATATTAGCCTTATATTATATTAGCTTTCTCGAACAACTTGAAATCCTTCTTCACTCCAATTCCTCGAGATTCACCAATTTAGACGAACACCTTTTTTCTTTAGATCTTCCTTTCCCTTTTATTAATGTGCTTAGGGGAAATTTGTGATCACCAGATGATAGTGAACACTTGCTGAAACTTATCGTCAGCTAATAAAGTTATGAGAAAGTACAGTATTCTGTCTTTTCTTTGTGTTGCGATGGATTTCCAAAATACTACGCCTTCCTAAGTACGTTATATTTAAAATAAAAATTCTTTTACCAAACTATCCGTTGACAGTATCGAGGTAACTGTATCTCTTTATAAGAAGCAACTGTATGTGTATCTCATTTCCCTTGCTGTGGACAATAACATTATAATCAATAAAATATACGATGCCTTAAAAACTAGCAGATGTATAGAAAGTTTTTAAATAAATTATTGTTTGGTAAGGTAAAGTTGGCCTTCTCCTTTATCCTTCGGTGTAGAAAGCGTCCTCCCCTCAAAATGGAGCATACAGAATACAGCGCTTAAAATGGGGGCGTTTAAAGAAATTTAAGCAATCGCATTAAACTATATTTGTTTCCTCCGCCGCTACTTATTTGTTATGTAGACAACATAACAGATTTATAGTACTCAGTTTTGTGTAGTACAACAGTTTTATGGACAACAGTTTGTGTAGTATTCATCACGGAGGCCTGTTTGGGCTTCATCCCTCCACAATTAGCGACCAATAGCTTGTGAGGTGTAATGAGACGGACTAGCAAAGATTAGGAGTGAGGTGATATACCTTCGCTTTCCTCACTGAGCCAGAATATCCAGAGTGGAAAACATCCACTTAAGTGCGGCACAATAACTCTACGAAAAACACCATTAGAAAAAAGTAAATAAAAGACACATTTTTCTCTATCCTGTACCTAAAGTTGAATGATAAAATTCCATTCACAAAGATTTGTTGGTAAGAGCTATTTCATAAAAGAAAACAGAATGTTATCATCTTGTAATCTGCAAAGAGCTCATTTCCGTCTTGAATTAAGTGACATCTAAAAGTAAGAGATTTTATTAGAAATTGAAGTTTGTCGATAGCCTTCCGTTGAAATATGGATGCGATCTATTAGAAGAAACGGACCGATTTCAAAGATGCCTGTGTGTAAGCCCCCTGCAAGCAGCTTTTCGGTGTGTGGCGCGGGTGCATGCACCAATCGATTACTTTCGCGAGTCGTTCGCGGAAAAGTGAGTTCTTGAATCGATTCGTTCTAGCATCTATTTCCCTGATATTTCTCGCAGTATCAAAACGGCCTATGTAACAAGGTGGACGCATTACATCGGCTACATGATCTCTGAACGTGCTTTACCTTTACATTTACATTGAAACCCCGCATACCGGGGTTCTTTAAATTTATCCAGTAAATTAATCCTTTGTTAAAATCTTCTTACTTCTAAAGATTCCCATCTTGCGTCCTGAACCATCTGAGTAACGCGCAGTGATTTATCGTAGCAATTCTTCACAAAACGTATCGCCTTTCACTGCACCTTTTCTAATTCCCGAATACGACATTTATCGGGTTGTTACTGATTGTGAGTAAATCAAGCCGAAGATAAAAGGAATACTATTCTTATTTTACCCTCAGAACACTGCTCAGAAGCGACGAATATAGGCGTCACGGCGATGTGGAGATAAAAAGGAAGATTTTTCTTGAGATAAATCGTGCTAGGGATAGTTAAATCCCGTTCCATGAGTTATCTCTCAGGATGCCGATTTCCTTATTGCATCTCGCATTCAGGTCTTCATTAAGCCGAGGAAATGAGTAAGAGAATTAAGATAACTTTCCGTGCTTTAAATGGCATAACTTAGGTATCTCTCGTGCATTCACGAAGCATCCGTGCCTTCCTCACGACATCCAGATATGGCTCACTGGTTGGGAAGATTCGAGGAGAGTGGAAGGGGCAGGGCGCCGTCTAGTCGACTTATGGAATGGAACTTCCTTAGAAGCACTTGGGGCTTACTCAACCGCGACTCATATGAAAGACGAAAACAGTCGTCAGCCTCGCCTTATATTTCTCCGCCCTACTTGAGGAATTCCGATCAATCGAAGTTGCGATATCTCTGCTTCTATTCTCAAGGGATTTCATATTTGATGCGCACTCCGAATTTTCAAAAGCCGATTCGACTAAATGGGTACGACTTTACGTGGTTTTATAGTTTCCATAACAATATCTGTTACCATCAGTTTTTCAGCAAGCAGATCTATTTTATTAAAAATATTAAATTATTATCCTTAATTTGATAACTTGAGGCAAAGTATGAAATAGAGAAGTCTATAAATTATAAAGTACTTATAATTATAAGCGGTGCAGTCTTTATTCATGGGCCCGCTAGGTTCGTGTATGTATCAGGGGGCACGTGCCCAAGAAAACTGTTTTCCGGGGGCTCATAATGCTGCTAAGACTCTGATGATACGTAGTAATAAGATTCTCACAAAGAAAAATTGCGAAGATAATTAATCGGTAAAATATCTTGACAAAAAAAGGACACTTTCGGTAACATTATTTTTAACACGGTCATTTTTATTATCAAACAAAGATTTAATTATGTTAATACATATATTTAATACATGATAATAATAATAATAATAAAACGTCTTTATTTAAGGGAAGGATTGAGACTTATTAGTCTCTTCTTAAATCCAACTCTTAGTAATCACAGATAGGATGAAAGAGGTATTGGGAATTGAAATTAAAGGAAAGCAACAAAAGAAGGACCTATTATGTGTTTGTTTTAAACGTAAGTCTGCATTTAGGAAAAAATTAAAACGCTGCAGGAAAACACCCACGTGAAAGGGGGCGTGAAAAACCTGCGAAACCTACTGACAGCAGCGACTAAAATTTAAAAGAAGAGGTCGGAAAAGTAAAAGAAAAGTGTCAGGAAAAATAGACAAAAATGCATAATTCTTACAAATAATTCAGATAAGAACAGATGTTGGATTTGAAATTATAAGAAGCAGGCAGTAAAATGTAATTAAACAGAATAACAAAAGGAATAAGAAAATATAGCATAAAGATGAAATATTGTAATAATAAAAAGTAATAAATAGCAGTTATAACATTTTCAATTTCAATTTGTAAAAGAAAGGAACGGCTCCTTGGCACGGAATCCTCTTTATAAACCGGAGATTTTCACACAATATAAATATGAATAAGAAACGTAATCAAATGTTAATGCCGTATCTTTATGGAAATCTTCCATATTTAAAGATGCTGACCTTTAACCACGTATTAATTCACTACCGGTTTCCCTGAACCTCATCTCCGCGTGTTTTACATTTACATTTACATAAATATCCCGCAAACCGCCGTATGGCGTATGGCAGGGGGTGTTAATACACCAAAGTCCCCAATTATTCATCCTATTTACGCGTCTAATACTATCGGGAAATTTTTATTGTTTTTGTTTATTCTATGTGGAATAAATACGCAGTTAAAGATCATTATTTTTATTAAATTACAGAGAAAGTTACGGATTCGGCAGAATGTTTAATTTTTGAAGTACACATTTTAGTGTTGAAGTGAAATGTTCTCAAAAAATAACGAAACGTTTAACAGCCCCTTTTTCCGAAAATCTCTATAAAAAGAAGAAATCTGGAATGAGTACTCCTTTTATTAATTTTATTTATTATTTATTGTTTACTTATTATTTATTGTTTACTTATCATTTATTTACGATTGTTTATTTATTTATTATTTATTTTTATTGTAAACATTAACAATGTACGAGCACACACGACCATTCCCTCACCAGAAAATTCCGATTAGCCAGGACTCGAACCCAGGACCTTGGCTGGAGCGTTAGTATGCAAACCGCTCCGCCACCGTGGGCGACAGTGGAGTGGCGTATTCTTTAAAAACGTAAAGGAAAGCAATTTACCCTAATACAAGAGCAAATTTCAATCATGTGCGAATTCCACGGCCTGCGGGAGATTACGTCATCTCAATACGTCGATGCCGTGTTTGAGAACGATTAAGTTTACGAACCCTTCGCAAACCAATCTTTGCTCCACGCAAAAAGCAGGAATCACGGAAAAAGAGAAAAACCAACGACTTCACATTTTCATTCCGCGTCCTTATTGACATTTTTGCCCTGCAATTCCGTTCCGGTTTCGTTTTTCGCTAGCGGAAAGCTATTCGTCCTTTGCAAGGCGGAATAAGGTTACCCCAGGGAAATAAAAAAGTAGAAAACCGGAAAAATGAGGAAAGTGCGCCGCAAACGATGACAAGGAGGAAGGAACGAAAAAGAGGTGAAAGGGAGGAGACACCAGTGAGTTGGAAAGGTTCAGAGAGAGGGAAGTCCGCGTCTCTCTCATCTTTTCACGGTCCAGCGATCCTTCACATCGCATAAATTTCGACGCATAATCGGCCGACAAATTGCCCGCATCTCGCGTTTTCTTTGTTTTAATTATACGCCTTATCCCATCCACAGTCGACGCTCTGGAAAGAGACTGTCTACTTACTGCAACATCCATGAAAGCGCGTCCCGCATGATCATCCTGGTCCTTGGTGATGAATTGATCAATCGAGGTCCCTGAGTGCCATCGTTTGAGAAGCACGTCGCTGTAGATGGTTGGAGGAAGAATAATGCTCTCCTACCTTCATGGTAAGATGGAGAGTATCCTAAAGACAAGATGGAATGATTTCAAATTACTCGAAGTTTACCCCGAATAAATAACTTAATTCGCTACTGTAGTCATTTAGAAGAGACTGGTATTCAGAGTCACTGCGTTGATTATAAGCATGTATAAATTATTATTAAACCAAAATTAATATCAAACTGTATAAAATTATCCCTGGATCCTGGATAAAATCCGAGGGGACTAGAGTTATGATTAAAATGAACTGAAGCGCATCAATTTCTGAGTATATTTCAGCAGACTACGGAGCAACACCATCGCAAGTGGGTGTTAACTTTTGAAGCAAATTTTATCAGTACAGTACGGACCTACCCAAGTATTCTTTAGTATTTTTCGGATTAACATCCCCAATGAAACCTAATTGTTAGCGCAAAAAAATTAATCTCATTCCTCAATCTTCACATTCTACTAAATTAACGTAAAGCGCTCACCAGTTTATCTGTTGTGACAGTATAATGATATTTATGTAGTAGATATGCTTTTGTGAGAAATCAGACTGATAGGTATGAATAATTAATAACCTTAAATATGAGATAATGGCAATATCTTACATAAATATTCAACTCTAAATTGTGATTTACTTTCACGAATATATTATATTTAGAAATGTCCTAAAAATCTTTCTTGCCAAAAAGAATTCGTCAAGCCTTATTCCTCACGTAAATACAAAGTCTTACTTTTTTTAGTCACAAACACTGCAGCAAATTTTCTGAAGTATATTTTTAGAGCAATTTATGAAATCGGACACCTTCATATTTTTCCTGTACAAGGTCACAATTTAACGAAGGAAATGAGCATGAGAATAGGCATTTTAAGCTGATAAAAAATCATCGGTAAACTCCTAAACAAAGGTTTCATGTATCTCGGGAACGGAAGGAAACGACAAACGTCGATCCTGGGAACATGGAAATTCTTTGGACCACAAAGGTAATGAGCAAGTTGATTTAATTAATGAGAAAACTACAAAGGGAATCTTTTATTTTCTCTATTCGCATTACGCTGAGGGTCTCACGTTTAAACACAGTGTCAATTCAAAAAAGCTTGCTTTACACTGGATTTACCAGCGGACATTGAAGTGAGTTTCAAAAGGAATTTTCCCCTCTTCCTTTCTCGCCCTTGAGTTACAGCGAAGAAGTCATTTCCGAATTAAAAGCTTTTCAAAACGAAGCGGGCGTTATCCCCTTTTGTAACACTTAAATCCTTTCGGCACAATTGAAGCAGGATGTCGTAATTAGCTTTCACACGGTGATTCAGTTGGCTTCAACCTTAAGACATGGAGGTAAATATTTGTCAGATAACAACTTCTAAAACAAAGCAACTAGACTACTTGGAAGATGAATACGTACAGAATGCGTAATGCAGCGAATGGAGGGGAGTGTTATGAAGGTATATGTTCGCGGTAGAAACCCGAATATTAACCTGGGCGAAAATGAATTATCAACGTAAATTAATCAAATTTCGAAACTAAAGTATTTGAAAGACTCTGATTTTTGAGAAAATTCTGGAGTAAATAGAAGTAGCATAAAGTCGGAGACGTTTTCTAAAATTAAAATCAACTGCCATTACTTGCTACATTCAAGAATGGAAAATAAATGTAAAAAGAACTTAATAGACACCTAGGAATCTTAACAGCTTCAATGAGCACATGTTAAATTCATTAAGATCCATGTTGATAAAATGATTCCTCATTGGGGGGGAGCAGAAATTTACCTTATCTTCATAATATATAAGTTACCTTATCTTCATAATATGCATATTTTGAATAGAAATGCATATTTTCGGAAGCTGCAAGAGTATGAAATTAGCGACTTCATATCTTAGAGAATGCAAGGAGTTTAACATAAGTAAAACATCAAATCCTGCATAAGATAAACACTCTGAAATTGAACTTTAACACAATCGAGGAGAACGCGCATAAAGTTTTGTTTATTGTAATTTTGTATGAAAACTATTTTTCGTAGAACTCTAGATAAATACGACCTTATAACAGTAGTTAGTAGTAGTTACAACCTTATAATAATAATCGTCAACAATATAAAGCGAAATTCTACGGATATACAAGGAATCGTAAAACTTATGTCAGAATAGTGCCGTATTTGATTAAATAAAGGGCATGCGTGCCAATGTAGTCCGAAACTATAGCGTGTGATGCATGTCATTGCGTCAACGATGGCCTTAATATAGGTATTATTATCGACTAGAAACCAAAATTTATCAATGGAAATCACATACATTAACTTAGGAGCATGAAGTTCTTAGGGAATATCATAGATCAAAGATAGCGCAAGGTTACAGCTCCACGTGCCAAAATCATTCTTTTACGTGCCTTTACATTTACTACAAGTATATCAGAGCCGACATTCCGAAGAGTTAATTCCGGTAGCTGTCTATTCCTAGAATAGCGAATTCAGGTAATTTCCGATAAACTATTCAAAGTATAAATTTAACTACTTTAGGATCGGTATTCCAGCATAAACGTGTAATTTTATCAAAATCGAACTATCTACCCAAAGATGCAATTTTGAATGATTTAACGCGATTTCCGCCAAAGAAAAACAGAAGTTATAAAAAATGATATAGTATCACAATCCAAAGAAAATATTTCCTAATATCTCGAGATGAAAGGTTGTAGACTACGCGGCGGGACTGCTGGCGTTAAACTATACGAAATTCAGTAAATTAGTTTACGAACTGTAAGGGTAAGAACCTAGTTGAGTAAAAGCGGGGAAAAACGCCTGGAGACGGGAGGTTTTACAAATTATTGTACAGATTCATGGATTTCCAGGAGAGTCTAGGAGAATTAAAACCTTAGTTGAGCGCCTTATACTACCAGGAAAATAGACAAATGTTAAGTAACTATTCTCGCCGTTCTCTCTCGTTCACGAAATCTTCTTGACGCAAGGCTTTTGCGTTCCTTTTCCGTCAGGCGTGCCGAAGGTTTTCCAGCCCCAGTATTTAGTACCTATATATACATGTGATTGTGCCAAGCCATTTTGCTGCCTGAGGCGAAATGTTGTTCAACTCCTTCCCATTTATTTCTAAGTAAATATTCTTGATTATTTAGTCGCAATGATTGGAAATGAAATAAAGTAATAAGAGGCTTACTGAAATTCATATATTTTTTTTTACAGGAAACATCACACTTCAAGAAAGTGAAAACTTGGCGCACCCTGCGAAAGACGCCAGTGGCGGTTGCCTCGCCACCTCACCCATCAGTACGGCCCTGTATGCGCAAACTGATTTTTGAAAACGTAGTACTGCAGCCACACGTGAGAACTAGGGATAACATACTCCCATAAAGTGCGTTCTCTGAAGTAAAGCGTAGTTTCCCATAATAGCGTCGTCGAAGGGTTAAAATCCCTGCCGAAGGCCACCTGCCTTCCCTTTCTTGTGTTACCCACTCGCACATAACAACGACTTTCCACCAAGGTTCCATTATCAGGAACCAACGTTCATATAAAAACGCTCTCACCTCAGTACAGCAAGTTAATGCGTCTCCCCTTTCACTGCTTTTCCATCCCTCTTTCATCCATTCCCTTCGCTTCCTTTTTACTAAGTCTGTAAATGACGACGGAAGCCCTTTCACCGCGAGCAGCTCACGCGTTTTTCTGCATCCCTTTCTCACGTTTAGCTTTCCTTTTGAATCCCTTGAATCTGAAAGAACGCACTTTTATTCTAGAGTGAGATCTAAGAAGGGAATTTCAAGGAAATTCATTTATCAAGGTTCTATATTTGCCTAGCCCTTTACCTATGCGATTCTCTTATGTCCGAACGAACATTTGTATCCCTCACTTATCTAATTTTTAAGACATCCTTTAAGAAGAATATATGATACCACTGACGGTTGAGTTTAATTCACCTGGGAATACTCTGTAACCAACTTTATAGTTGGTTATAGAGTATTCCCAGGAAAAATATATAGTCCAGTCCTATTCACATTTCACTATTGATAATAGCCTCTTCAGGGGCAGTAACAGAGTGACACTGCTCATCATTCTGTTACTGTCCCTGATGGTTCATGGAGTGTTTCCCTGTGAATTTATCCTTAAAAAACTTGGAAAAGATTTAAGATCAGCAGGTAAAAGTTGGTTTGTAAGATCCTGCCCACAAGTAAAAAGGCAACCAAACTTATTGTTAGTAATATCCACAAAACTTTTAATGCGACCGGTTTCGGCTACAAGCCATAATCAAGTAAAAGTACATTTGCAAAGACGAATATTTGAACGCAATATGTTTCATTGATTATTGAAAACATTTTCTCGGTCAATTAAAAACATATTCTAATTGAAACTCAACTTCACAGAAATTTCCCTCCGTAATTTCAATTAAACTCCCATATTTATTTATTTATTTTCCGTTCTTAATTCTATGTTACTTTAAGTTATTTGCTCCTGAATTGGGACTTGAAACGCTCTGCCCTCACCGAAAAATCTTAAGGTAGTTAACACAGGTTTACAGTGGAGATACTTGACTGAAAATTGTTTGCTCGAGATACAATGCCTGCGGTAGATCAACAAATACTACCATTGACGCTTTCGCGGAAATGTAGCCGTGAAAAATGTTTCTCTTGGCTTTAGCCCGTCTTTCGTTTGCCAAAGAAAACCGTGCGCTAATTGTAAGAGCTCCCAATGCTGACCCAATTTCCAATAATTTCGGTGGTCTTTGCATTCACATTCATGAAACTTAGGTGTAAGTAAAGGCATGGTAAAAACTTGTTATGGATAAAATTTAAACACAGTAGTGAATTTTTAAATAATTGAATGTTAAATGTTTTATCATCAAATTTCATTCAGAAATAATAGAAAAAACACTGTAATACAAATATGTATAAAGTCTTATGTTGAAACTTCCAAATATGTGACATAATGAGATTTTTGAATGCAAAAGGCACCACATAAAATTTTTTTGAGGTTGGCGTATCTTCTTACATTAGAATCTCAATCGTTTGTTTCAGATGGGACCGTAGGCAAAAACCGAGGTGTGTTTTGGAATTCGCTGACTGTAAAAATTAAGAATAGCTTATAATATTCAAGTGAAAGCATGGCTAGAATCTAAAGCTGCATTTTCCTAAGACAATCCAGAAAATTGAGAAAGACGAAAAGGAATAAAGATATTTACCCTCCAGGTGATACGGGTATATAATACGGGAAGAATTTTATCTGTTCTTTTTCAAAAAAACCCAAGAACAACCTTCATTGGTCAACTTTCTAAGAGGGTAATGACAACTAACGAGCACATCCATGCCCGAGACGAGATTCGAACCCGGAACTTCCCATAGTAGGAAAGTACGTTAACCTCGACACCATCGAGGCTCGCAAAAAGAATTTTCCCATGCCGGGAATCGAACCCGGGCCTTCTGGGTGAAAGCCAGATATCCTAGCCACTAGACCACATGGGACTTGTGGCTTGATTAACGAATCTATCATCAATATTTATATCTTAAAATCATTCAATAATTCTGTGCTCTTTTTATCGCTATGATAGTAATAATAATTTTTATTTGCTCCAGGAAATTCCCATGGAAGAGTGTAAGGAAAAATTACAAAAATTACTCAGCTCTTACTGCAAAAGAAATCATCAAATAAAAATACAGAACAAGCAAAACATACAAAATTGGCACAAATAAAACAGTCGGGTACAGCAATCGTTTAATACGTTATCTCTTATGAGCTGCGGAGAGGAATAAGAAAAATAAGTAGAGTAAAGCGGAAAAACGGTCAACTGCGATAATTGTTGATTTATGTGTACGTCCATAGCTTTAAAGTTTTATATAGAAATTAGAGATATATGCTTAATATGCAGAAGGAAGACTAGTTCAATTATTGACACAGTAACGCCAAATATATTATCTCTTATGAGATGTGATGGGGACTGCAGAAAATGACTTCACACAGAAATTAATCTTATGCAGTCTTAACGCGTCCTTGCGCATCTTCGGTGCACCTCCGTGTTTTTTTTTATCGTTCACCTCCAAAGGACGCCGCAGAGGGAGAAGCTTACCCCCGCAATACTTTCCCAGTTTCTCTCAGACTCGTCTGGACAGCGTCTGCCTCGTTTCTCCTCTCCGAGTAAATACTCGTAAGCAGGAAAGCGCTTGTCAGAGCATGGGAGTACTTACGGCTGCAAGGCTTTCGCAGTCCCAAAAATCCTTCAAAATATACTGCGCATTGGAGAGACGTGAGCAATCACTCTCCCGGTACTGCGTCTTAAAAGATGCTTAGTAAGCAGAAAGATTCTCTGAAGGATATGTCGACGTCTACCCTCCGCGCCTAATATCTTGTATGAAACTTGGAAAGGTGAAAACAATGTGGCACGAATATTATCAACATTCATGCAAACAGACAAAAGTCTTGAAATTCGTATTTAGCTAAAATTGTCACATTCTGAATGCAAAGTTGATGTAGCTAGACTGGGTAGTTGGAACTCTTGTTTTTTTATATTTTGCGTTCGCAAAATTATTCGGACTAAAAACGAACGATTACTTTCTCATGTAATTATTTCATTTTTTCAAAAATAGTTAACTAACAGTCCACATAAAAATTATAGGTTCTAAAATTCATTCGCCTAGTTCTATGGTTTTATATTCTAATTATAAGTTGTGCAAAATACTCGATTATTTAGTTTCATTGTTAAAGTGTGAGTTAGCCGTAAATTTTATTCCACAGCTTAAGAGAAAATAGCACGGAAATAAACGAATTAAAATTGGATAGATTCAAAAATAAACACGAAAATAATTTTAGTGCCTCAATTTTACTATTTTCCACTGAAAAACATGAAAAACGCCATTCTAGCGTCGTAAATGGAATAGACATATAGAATTTTAGCGTAGAGACGCTACTCGTCAGCGAAGATAACGTTAGGTCTCTGAACATGAGACGAGAAACCGGACCAGCTGTTTCTAGTTAAAACACCGATCAAATCATAGGCAAATCTGTCCAACTGAATCAACATCATCTGTCCAAATGAACAACAATAAAGAAACATTGCGATATAAATTGCAGATTCAGAAAAAAAGTGTATGAGAGCTGTTCGTGAAGAAACAAACCACTGCCATTACGTTTAAGGGTGCCCTTGGGAAGACATTCGGCATATCTGGAATAGTTTTGGGATAGAAAGACTTGGTTCTTTCCCGGCGAATGCTATGAATGACTTCTTCTCGGGAAGTCAGCCGGGCGATAGTGGTGATTTCCACCATGGTTTTGGGATGACAGAGAAACTCGCCACCCATTCTTTGGAGCTAAAATCTACTGAAATGATATCATCATAAATCAGATTTTTCGTTGCAAACAACTTATCTTGAAGGATGTTGAAAAGTGTTTTGGAACATCAGTCGACCATAATGGGTTCTTATGGATTATTTGAAATAAAGTTAATTTGGAAGTTACTTACATCCGTAATTTCAACGATTTGTCATAGAAAACCATCCCTTAGAGCTTTCATATTAAATATTTATAAAATTAGATCATCATAAAGTATTCATTACTCGCTAATAAGAGTTCAGAAGTATTTTAGATGTAGGATGACAAATTTTTCCGGCTGATAACCCAAGAGGACTTCCTCCACTATTAAATTTGTAATCAACGTCTAAGAAATTAGAAAGATAGAGAAATATAACTAAATTAACACTCGTAAAATATCAAAAAGATAAATGACCAAAATTACTCAATTTTTATCCGATGATCTCTTAGAAGATTGTCATAAAATAGGAAAACGAGCACAAAACAGACCATCGCTTACGAAATCAGCAGTTAAACTGAAAGTAATATATTACGGGTTATCTGGGGTTTCGAGGAAAATCGAATGTAATTTACATTTCCTCCAAAAATTCAATGGAACTGATCGAGCACTATTGGGATATCTAGAAAAGCACCTCAAATAAAAAGTTGCAAAGACGCCGATAAATAAAGCGACTTTTCGAGAATTCTGAAAGACCGCAAGTCTGTATTGAACGTTTTAATACAAATCTAATGAAAGTTATTTTTTATTTTCAGTGCCAATTCGTGCCGTACATACATTCCTTAACCGGTGGATTTTCATACGTCATTTCCTCTTCGCCATCCGATTTCTCTCATTTCTTCAGACAAAATCCTCAACTTTTCGTTGTTTTAATTGGTACTGATGCGGATGGCGAATTGGCAAATTCAATGTTTGAAGCAATCTTTGCGAAAATTCTTCTTTAATTACCTCTCGCTTTAGTTAAACCGCTGCCTTCAAAGTATGCCCGAAGCTTAGGAAGAGATTGCGAAATCCCTACCAGGAAAGTTCTGAGGGCTTCAGAACTTAATAATGGCCATACAATTGCAATGAACTCATCAAACTGACTGCACACACATTTTCCATAATTCCATCTAGATAAGCAATAGATTTGGTAATATTTATTCTCTAACATATAGGATAAAGCCTATGACATCAACTCTCAGTTGTTACTTGGAGATTATTTACATTGTCTTTTGTTTGCTTCCATGAGGTAATATCGCCTTTAATATATTTACCTGAAATTGAGAAATATCACGAACATATCCGAGGAGAAAACTACTGTGAATGTTGCAGAGATTTGACATCTTTTGTATTCGCATAGCCTTACAGTGTGGCTACTCAAGACGAAATCGCAGTAAGAGTTGGAGGCGAATCTCCCTTTCTTCGAATAATGGCGTCATGCTCTGATTCGCATCAGTGGCTTCAGTAATCCCGAATCCTTTCATCGGAGATCGCGGAACCAGGATCAAGATAAGCTCGGGAATGATGATTTATTTTAGATACAAAGCGCTTCGCATATTCCTTGGAATGGAAGGTTTATCGTAATTTCCAATAGATACAAGAATTATTGCTCCGAAATATTACGACGCAGTGAAACGAGCTTCCAGCTCAGGGCTTCAAGACATGCGATGGGCGACTGTAAAGTATTGCAAAATGGGAAGCTCAGAAACAAGAAGAGTTTCAAAATTTTATCGATCAAGATTGAGGTAACCCCAAGATTCCGCTATCCAAGCAGTATCGTGACAATATGGAAGTGGAACAATTATTTATGGAATATTAAAATATATAAGTTATGATAAATTAACAACATCTTTGCTCAGGATATTAAAAGAGCTCGTTTAGATAAATACTAATTAAACTATCTGCCTCATCTCTTAGGTTTGAATTTCCCAAAATTACCTACTCAATGTCAAACTAACTACTCTAACAACTCCTTTGTTACTCCAACTTTGTTTTTTCTATCTTTTTCATAATAATGATAATAATAACACTGACAGGATTTATTTTCTACCATCTTAAATGCTTCCACGTTAGTTTTTCTATCGACCCACCTTTCTCAAAATGTATCCAAACCATCATTTCAGAAGACTAGTCTTTTAATTACTTAGTTTCTTAAGGACTTCTTAAGTTTCGCACCTATAAAGCAATTTAAAGGAGAAATGATATCTATTACTACCCTTTAAATCTAGAGGTAATAATAATCGTCAAATTATTCAGTCTCCAAGCCCTCACGCACAGTGAGATGGTTTGAGTTAGGGAATGGAAAAATATTTGTTTCTTAAATTAAATTTTCTTTCGATGAAGTCTTATTTGCACCTTATCTTTTTTCCTCTCTAATATACTCAATTAAGTTTCATTCCTGTATTACAATAAAAATTTAATTACAGGCAATAATGAAATATTTAGTTTGTCATTTGCTCACCCTTCACTAAGAATATCGAGCCCGAAGATCGAATTAAAATATGGTAGACCTAATTCGAAGTTTAGGTATAATTGAATTCTGACTTTAACAAAGGTGCAATTTACGTTTAATTGCTGAAGCTCTATCGCAAAATCCGCCAAGTCTAAGGTTGGAACAGCATGAGTCTACATTACGGCAGGAATTACAGATTTCCTAGTTCGCTTAAGCTTCTAATAAGTAGTAAGAGGCACCACGCCTCAGTCAATTAGATTAATTAAGAAAGGTATGTTCATTTTTGCAAGCATCGAAGCATGTACAGGTGCGTGGTGGAAACTACTTATTCGTTTGTTTTTCTCATGAGCGGCTATAAAAGACTGGCGACAAGGTAAGACAAGTTGATCATTTAATGCCATCATCACAATTAACGCTGCTCACATTAATTAGAATCGAGAGGCAGACATGGATGGATATGCTCCGTCGAGATTAGTTTGTAAAATCGGATGATACTAATTCCAAACGCTAATGCCGGGATTAGCATGTTTTCGACCAATTCTGCAAGTATCACGCCCTCGCAGCTGTTGGATTACATCCTCACACTTGACCGATTACTCCCGGAACTTGTCGTGCAAGATTAATGACGAAGAGTGTATCTCGATCAATGCAAAATATCATCTCTAGCAAATAAAAACAAGATGCGAAAACAAATTACGAATTCTCGAACTACAATGAATTATGCAACGAGGGATGTTCTGTATGAAAATAAGTTCGATAGCATGCGCCATGATCTTGTAGCTCATCAAAATAAAAATTAAGGTCATGGATATGAACTAAATATGTAGGAACTTCCAGAGAAGTCGTTCAGACATCTGAGGAAATTCAAGAAGGGAAAAAGTAACGTCGAATAGCAAGTTGAAAGTTGAAAATTTACTATATACAGGGAAATATCAAAGTTTGAAAATTGGTTTTACTAATGAATTTAAAAATCTGCTCAGTCAGATTGTATTATGGACTTTATCATATAACCACTTTGCCGTCTTTATATATAATCCAATAATAACATTTGAACCATTTGATATCATATACAGAATTATTGGAATGGTTATAAGATAAATGATAGATAAAAATATCCTTTGTAAGCAAATGTAACACACACACACACACACTATACCTTTATTTAGACTCATTAAAAGCCATCATTATAATTCAGGAGTGTTTAGTCTTATAAATGTCTGCATAAATACAATGCAGAAATTATCAACATTTCCTCGCACCGAAAAAAGAATTCGTTATTTTATATATCTTCTGGAGCTAAAAAGTGTTGGACAGTTTGAAAAAAAAGAAAAAGAGTGTTCTTGTTAATAAGTATCGTCTTAAAGTTATAATTAAAATGAGTTATTTGTAACGAGTCAGAATGCTAAATTCTGTGATCCTTGCTTTAAATTATTTTTTGAATAACGTTTATCCAATGCGAATTTTGCAACAAAATTTCTGTCGACCGTTACTTATCTGTTCACACATTTTTTGCATGGAAATTCTTTTCCGCTTTCTCTTCCGATTTCTAATCTTACATAGTTAGGCGTCTGGAAGACTAAACGGGTGATAAATTAGATGCGGGACACATTGAGTTTCCAGCTTAGACTAGCATAGGATCGCATACCCATCGTTTAAAAACACAACATACAACTCGACGCATTTTTTAATTCAAGTGGTACTTCGCTTTATCTAACTTTTAAGAATTATAGCCATACCGTAAAAGTATGGATCAATAAGGTGATTATCATCATTAGCTTTCTTTATTCTGAGAATTCTGAGATTCTAAGAAAGGTTTTGATTACCGCTCTCATTAACTTATGAATATATCTTTAATTTAAATGTCATTCTATTCTTTTGGCCTTCTCCCACCGCCAGATTCTGCATGTTAGGACCACGCAGGATGTAATTCTATGAACTTACTTCATGCATTACTCATATATCATAAGCTTAATTCAAAACATTAGTACCTACTAAGTTTCATTCCCCATTCAATTTTTTGGATTAAAGTAAAGAATCCTTTCTGACCCAGACCGATCTAAACTTCCCCGCATTTTCCTCCAGGCCCACATATGAAAGCAATGCTGTATTTCGATAACTAAAAAGATTAATTCATCCAAAACAGATGGCAATGCTCTAAATGTAACATTTCGCTTTAGGTATTCAGTTCACAGAAAGTTCATACTATGTGGTTTTACTCTACTTCTTCCGGAATTCTCATCTTTATTGTAGGAAAACTTAGCTTCTTCTATTCTAATCTAATTCTCAGAGTATAGCACATTATATTAGAAATTAATCGCTAAAATATGTGGTTACTTCTGGTCGTTCTTTCCGCATAGTATAAGAGAAGTTAATAGAGAAAATTAAGGAAGGATTTCGGTGTTAATGCGCCCCCTATCTTACGCCACAGGCGGCTGGAGGAGTGTAAATCTGAAATCTAAATAAAGGGAAAGTGGACAGATTCCACGATGAAGTAATTTCTTAAATACCACTCTATTCAAAGCCTAGTTAGATACCACATCCGTTCCTCTTCACAACCAAACCACCTGCATGTTTTTTCCGGTGTACCCGAAAAATATTTAAGTCCTTGAAATTCTTCATGAGAAAATTTCACCTGATTATGGTATAATTGTCGATAACGGTAATGTGGGTATACACTTTAATTGAGGAATAATTTAATTTACATAAATTGAATGTTAAATATAGTATAGTATTAGTTCCACCAAGTGAATGTCCAAGCTCATTTTTATAACTGAAAGATATCACATTTTGGACATTTATTAAGATTAGTAGTTACGTACTTAACCATTAGAATTGAAAATTCAAACATTTATCAATGTATGTCATCGAATTTACATAAAATGAAGCTACTGGCACTGTAAATATCCTACTTAAGTGGCAGATAATGACATACTTAAAACTGTGTTATCTTTAGGTATGTTGGTATTTAAAATTCACGGAGATCGTCACTTTGTGGAATCTTGATTGACATCACGAGGATTTGTTGAATAAAACAGTTTTGAACAAAAAAGAAAAATTACTTTTATTATTCAACAAATCCTCGTGATGTTGGTATACAAACTTTATTAAAATGCGAGTGCAAACCCATCCATAACCCATTCATGATTTGTTTAACTGCCATTTAATATGCAATGAAAGTTACTCTCTCAAATATACAAGTGAACAGAATAACTGAACACTGTCAATCCTTATGAATTGCAACTTAATTCAATCGGATATAAATTGGTTCGTTACCTCTATAAAAGAGAAAGCTACCGTTCCTGATGAATTGACTCGTTTGGTGACAGGATGAAAATGTCAGATTTCTTCAAACAATTTACCATGCATGTCGAAGCTTAAAGCTGGTAAGGAATCATATTACTTATAGTTTATTTATATGATGGAACTGGCAGTAATGTTTTCCTTATTAATATAATGACGAATTTTAATGAAGCATGAATATCTAACGGGAGAGATACGAGTACCTACGACACCGTAGAGAGAATAGAATCGTTTTCCAAGGTATATAATACGTTTCTGTTTCCAAATTTTTCTTTTATGAGTTAAACTGATAAAAAAACCCTTGAAAGCGCTTTATCATACAGTTGAAGTTCTACATGATCCATTGAATATCTAATTTTCAGAATCTCTATCAAAAAGTAATTTAAAGTCATTCAGGCAAGTGCAACATTCAGTATTGTTACGGTAAGGTTTGGTATTATAATGTATATTTAAAATGGACTTTAACTAAAGTTCACTTTAGAGCCCAGTATTACATTGTTTTTACTATGGCTAAAGTGAAGATTATTGTGCTTCTACACGCTAATTCATCATATACGTATATACGAGATTTACTACAATCTTCACTTTAACTCTAACAAAACATTACAATACCAGGCCTTATATTGAACTTTAGTTAAAGCACATTTTAAGTATAAATTATAATAACGTAACCTAAGTCATGTAGCATATGAAGGCAACTTATCAAAGAGATGTATATTTCAATGTAATCGCAACCGTGAGAGGTACACTAACACAAGATATGACAAAAGCATACTCTTTTTCTTTCATCTGTAAAACAAAATTAACCATTTGATGATTAATTTCAGATATCTACATGGTTGAATTACTAATGCAAATGATGTCTTTTATAAAACTGAATTGAAAAATAACCTTCTTCTTTTAAATATTATCAAAAACGCCCAAATAACCACTGAAGAGTTCACTCCGACGATTATTGGAGATTATCAACTAGATTTACTCTTTTACTGAAATGCAAGACGGCGTAATGAGCCATCAAAAGTGGGCTTCAGGCTGTCAACTGCGCCAATGATTTATTTCAATTTTCCTTAACAGTACATACATCACGATAATCATCACCCTTTTTTATTAAAGACGGCTTTTCCTGCCTTTTTCCGTATGCTACTTGTCTAATCCATATCTATAAAAATACCAAGTAAATCTTTTTCGTAGACTGGTTTTCTTTTTCCTTATATGTACATCCATGACCGATGTATCCTCGATTTCATTTTCCTTATTATTCCAACATATATCTCAAATCACTCTTCTATAAAATTTTTTGTTTTCAAAGCGCACACCGATATCCTTAAGTACGCAAATCAAGTTCTTTAATTATCTAATTCCCTGCTGAAAAAGATTAAAGATTGCATTAATCTCTTTAAAATACATTCATGACGGCATCTTTAAAGTAGGTCACACCACAATGAAAAAGTATCTTTTCTCGCTTCTTACTTTTATAGGTACTTCTTTGAGAACACTCAATCAGATGAGAAATCAATTAATTCCATACATTCACCTCAACCTTAGTTGTGTCTAAGAAAAATGGGAGGAATAATTTTTTACGCAATTACAAATCATATTTATGATTTAAAAAAGGAGAAAGGAGGAGCACAAGTCCCACTAGCTTATGCGAAGGCTTGCATTTCTGACCTTTACATTACGACTTCGTATTTACTAAACGCCTATCCTTTGGAACCCTAGAATCCAAACAGTAAAATGAAAGAAAATGAAAATTAGAGGTTTAAAAAAACTCTCCATGAGACAAGTCGGCAAATAGAATTCACGTTTGCAGGCGAACGGGAATTTTCAGATTACCGATTTCCAGGAATTACCCAAAATTTCCTCCCAGACGGGGAACCGAACCCCGGTCTACCGCGTGACAGGTGGGGATGCTGTCCACTATAATACGAAGGGAATTGAAAGTGGCGAATCTTTTATACTGGGCTGGAAATTCCACCATAGTCTGCGACGCACGCCAATTAAATCAATGAATCAACTTTAAAGTTGGCACGAGGTAAGGACAACCATCGGGCGCGTGGTGCCTTCCGAGCGAAGGTTATGCTTTCAAGCTATTCGGTGAGTTTGATGTCATGTTCAGGGAAGGATTGACGAACACGTGTGAATGTGTGAATTCACGAACACCTACCTACGGTTGCCAACGTTAGACCATATCGCAAAAGGATGGTGCACTGCAGGTCTGACCTATGTATTGATCGGAATCGATCTATCGACCGCTTAGAATACCTGGTTGATTGTTATTATTACGAAACTCCTCAAAATAGCAGATTGATTTCAATCATTCGCTAAGCCGTTATAACCTCATAAATATGTTTAACCATTCGAAGCCTTTAGTCTACTTTTAAATGTTATTCGTTTCCCGATGAGGGAGATCTATAAAACAGGGTTTCACGAGAGCACCCAGTAGGACACGAAACGTAACATACATGTACAATTCGTCCTTGCCGTTTAAAACCTTTTTTTGTAAAATTTAATTCGAAATAATGGCGGAGCGAAATCGGGGCGATTAAATGAAAAGAAAAAAAAATCTCGAGGTTCGTATTTTTATCGGTGAATATCGCTCTTGATTCGAAATCGCGTATCGTAATGTATTATATCGATTTTTCCTAAAATGTTTTGATTTTGATCAATCGTGCCAACAACGACCAATTACGATAGTTGAAACCGCAATTCCTAGGACGACAGTAATTATTTTAGCAGTTTGATTTATAGATTATCATATTAGTATATTATGCAGCGTAATGTGACTGTATTTTATAATTTCAAGTTTTGTTTTTTAATTTGAAACTAAATTTTTGATTGAAAATGAACTTGAGCCGGGACAATCTAAAACAACATAATTTGCCTTAGGAATATGTGTCGTAATTTTTGTCAGAACGGGCTACTTCTTTCGAACATGTAGCTTTATAATGTAACTTTATATATTTGCGTTCACAATAAATGCAATCCTTACACACAATATAAAAATGCAAATTATACAAATAGTTTAACAAATAGATTCATTTCACTGAACAATCTGATTACTTTACGAATATTTCCGAGAAGAAACAGACATGAAAGAAGTGTGACGGTTCTGGTCCTGTCAGACATTTTCATATCCGTTTCTCTTCGGGAAATAATAATAATGTGNGTGACATCGCGGTGGTATAGAGGTTACACAGAAATCCTAACGAAGCCAACTCACCCTAATGGGCAGGAAATTTAAGAGTTTCACCAACCGTGTACTCCATGACGAGAAAAATTTTCGAAAGAAATTTTTCTTGTTATTTTACGTCGAATGTTGCACTGTAACAAACGTGCCCCGATTTTAAAACCTTTGCAACAACTTTTATTTTCCATCCACGATGCGTCGATAGTTGAAAAAATATCTCTAGCAGTTCCAAACGCGCAAAGTAAAACATATTTTTCCTTATCCTTTTACGGCAATTGAGCAGACAAGAGATTTATGGATTCCATACCAGAGTCCGATTCCGAGAAATGTTTTTTATTCTAACTTGATGACCTCTGCACAATCACACGATGCGGGTGAATAGCGTTCATGTTTTGAATTAATTCTCCAAAACAAACCTTGACCTTTTAGTCCTGGTCTCGAATTTTTTCATCGTGGGAAAGGGTTCGATAAGGGAAATTATTCGGTCTGATGACACAAAATTCGCATTTTTGCGACCCGTATAGTCGAGTAGCTGCAATTTATTACTTAAAAGTAAAGAGGTAGAGAATGCCAAATAAAATGCGTTTATACAACACAATACCGTGCTAACGTCCTTTTATGGGGCGAAATTGGGACTAGAGAGTTCCATCTTCCATCTAACCCTTGTCAGAGTTTTGGACAAAAATGGATGTATAAATTATGAGACTTTGTCGCAGTGAAAAAAAAATATTATATGATACATTTTACATTGATATAATATATATACAATTTTAAATCACAATATGCGATGGTATTCCAGTACAGTCAGTCAGTCATATGCCACTCCACCGTAAAAACAATCGATCCCAACTACGACTGTAGTCACACAGCCCTGTTGGTAGTTGAGATCCCAGACGCGAGGAGAAATCTGGTAGCAATCTTCCCATATAGAAAAAAATCCCCCGTGAGCGGTGTCGATGAGAAACGTAAACGCTTTTGGCTAGCCACCTACGGATTGCGAGTATTCTTGGACACCGCCTTGGCCAGATATGTTTTTGGCAGGGTTATCAACAGGGAGACATCGGTATCTAAATGGACCTCGGAGAGACAGTCGGAAAAGAATTTCCACCTCTGCCTTTTTTCATTCTTACGCACGTTCCCTGTCGTCTTCTAAATTACCGAAATAAACGAAAATGAGGAGGAGAGCCGAAAGTGAAAGCAGAGGGAACTAGAATGCTTATTTGTTGTCAGAGGGGTTGTTTACGGACGTTACCGTCACTTTCGACAAAAATACTGGCAGAAATGCGAAGGAGATCCGTCCAGGTTCTCGTTTCGAACCTTTCATATACAGATGTTGCGCGTAAAATACGATGATGGTTCCCTAAAAGCTGATAATTTTAACGCTGATGAATTAGCGAAAGTTTCGATTCTCAGAACATGGGAAGTTGAAGTTATTCAACTGACATTTTGACATCCGTCGAAAATTAGCCCGACTGGGCTTCTGTGAAAAGAAACTAAGAATATCATTAATATACATAAAAATGCATTGGTTTCTCGAGATGTCGTTTTGATAGAAAATGCTTTTATGATTATATAGTTTAAAAATGTTAACCAACCATATCATACCAACATCATTTTTAAATAAGCTATTTCAGTAATACTAATTATTCTATCCAGTTATATTTTCAGGTATATATCTATGTTCTGTATCTGTCTTTTTGGCTTATTTATCTTTATCAAAGCTTAATTTACATACATTTTAATCGCACTAAATTAATTTTTCGTTTTTCTCAAAAACATCCCAGCTCATGCTTATATGAACGAAAATGGTTTATAAAAGAACGGGAAACTATTTTTCATTGTAAGGTCGCATGTATATATGTATGCACCATTAAGCAGAATATTAAATTACCAGTCTGCGATTGAGCGGTGTATTATCTACATTTATAAAGCACTACTACTAAATTGTTCGAAGAAAAAAGGATTTTAGTAGCTAAGTAATCCTAGGAAGAACATTTCCCAATGTATACTCTTTTAAAGTAAAATACGAAATTTGGATACATAAATATTTGAATACGTGCATTTGTTTATGGAAGTGACAAAAATTGCGCCTGTAGTCTAGAGCTTCGCTACTGATAAATATGAGGAGAATACATTTTGCCAGAATTTTATTTGTACATTTTATTGCCAGAATATCATACATGTTTATTGCCTGAAAACGAATAAAAACTTAAGTACGCAAATCGAGTTCTTTAATTATCTAATTCCCTGCTGAAAAAGAATAAAGACGAGATATCATAGATGATTAAATTCTGATAATATATCCCGAGAAACTACACTTTACTGCCTTTAAAATACTATACCATCACAAAATAAATTTAATGCTTGTCATTAAGAAATAGTACTAACTCACTATGCCTTTTAGCTACAGTGCGACAGTTATTCATACGTACCAAGGGCAGGCTCATAATTCATTTTAGCGACCACAAATGCCTTGCCTCTAGCCAGCACATAGAGTCATCGGTATCATCAACAAATTTTCCAAAGGATCCTCTGAGAGACCAAGAATCAGCCAAAAACAAAAATGGCCTTGCCGAACTCTGTTGGTGACGCGTAAAATAGTTGAAGTTCTTCATACAGCACGAAGTCAATGAAGGTAACTCCCATGCATTTTCAGGTCTGACCTGAAATTTTCTTAGAATTGGCTAGTTTCCGTTGAGGAACCATAAATATTACTGATTTACTCTACCCTTTCTAACAAGGACGTTGTTTCAGAAAAACACGGTGCAAGGACTGCAACTGAAGGTCCCACGTACACGCGAATACATGTATTCTAAAATACGCTACTGAAATTAATGAGCCGTTAGAACGTATAAAGACCTCACTTATCCCAATAGGTCAGCTACTTTTTGCGAAAGAAATATCACAAAATGATTTTTTAAGAGTATTTCTTGCACAACTGTAAATGAAAAGGCTCTATTATATTTCCTTTATCAATTATATCTTCCATCGGGCTCCCAGATAGTCGATTGGGCCACGTTTTCAACTTCGGCGAAAGCGGTCCCAGGTTCGATTACCGGTGGGGACCTACGTGCGAAATGACCTTAGTAGTCGAAGCACTTTTCAAAATGCTACTGCCATTACACCTTCTCTCGAGATAAATTCCAAAAATATTGTTACATTGAGCTTATTTAAGCTTCTTAAAAGGTGGCAATAAAAAATCAAAAGAGCTTTAAACCCTTCTATAATCAAATCAATATATCGACGGAACATCCTAGCAATATGTTTGGTTTCTAAAGGGATATTGTGCAAAAATAACTTTTTCAATTGTCCGATATAGACAGAGATCTATCGCCACATTTGGCATTATTTGAACATTTCTTGCATTTTTTTGAAAGGAACAGAATCATTATTTTGAGAAACTCATTAACTCAGAGACCTTTTGTCCCAAAGACACATTTCCCTCAACATCCTGTCGCAGAGGACTTGGAAAAGAATCAAGAGCAGCAAGAAAATAACTTCTAAGAAAGACAGAGAGCATTGTGAACAATTTGTAAACAATCTCATCCAGTAGATGTTATAAGTAATAAAAGACGAATTTTAAGTCTCCCTTCGTCGAATGAAAAAAACCTTCACTTAAATTAGTATATAATTCATATCTCTATTATCCAACTATTTTATTTTAATTTCTCTTTCGTGTCGTTGGCAGATTCAATCAATTCAACCATTTCAAGTTCTTTTCGTGTATGCAATTCTTCCACGTTTCATTTCCACTGAGATAGTATTCCCACGTTCATATGCCATATTCAAAAGAGTATATTTAGATCTTTCTTGTCAAGCCAAATTCGAAATTCTTTTTATAGTAGTTCCTTAATTTATATTTCTGGATACCTCTCGTCTCTTCTATTACAGTTTCGTGACATCGCGGTGGTATAGAGGTTACACAGAAATCCTAACGAAGCCAATTCACCCTAATGGGCAGGAAATTTAAGAGTTTCACCAACCGTGTACTCCATGACGAGAAAAATTTTCGAAAGAAATTTTTCTTGTTATTTTACGTCGAATGTTGCACTGTAACAAACGTGCCCCGATTTTAAAACCTTTGCAACAACTTTTATTTTCCATCCACGATGCGTCGATAGTTGAAAAAATATCTCTAGCAGTTCCAAACGCGCAAAGTAAAACATATTTTTCCTTATCCTTTTACGGCAATTGAGCAGACAAGAGATTTATAGATTCCATACCAGAGTCCGATTCCGAGAAATGTTTTTTATTCTAACTTGATGACCTCTGCACAATCACACGATGCGGGTGAATAGCGTTCATGTTTTGAATTAATTCTCCAAAACAAACCTTGACCTTTTAGTCCTGGTCTCGAATTTTTTCATCGTGGGAAAGGGTTCGATAAGGGAAATTATTCGGTCTGATGACACAAAATTCGCATTTTTGCGACCCGTATAGTCGAGTAGCTGCAATTTATTACTTAAAAGTAAAGAGGTAGAGAATGCCAAATAAAATGCGTTTATACAACACAATACCGTGCTAACGTCCTTTTATGGGGCGAAATTGGGACTAGAGAGTTCCATCTTCCATCTAACCCTTGTCAGAGTTTTGGACAAAAATGGATGTATAAATTATGAGATTTTAAACTAATATATATACATATTTTAAGAAGCTAAGTGAAAATCGAAATAAAGGAAGAAAAGACAGAATGGTGTTTTGGAGAAAAACAAATGATTTTTTTATCACAGAAATATATAATTGTGGAAATATATCGGTGAACGCATATGATACATATTACTTTATCGGAAAATGTAGTATCTCTGAATTTATCGAGTAAGTTTGACCTAAAATTTAACCTCCTTTGCTCTAACGAGTATATAGAAAGATTTCGTGTTGTATTGCGGGAAATATCTTATAATAATAGCATAATTCGCAAAATAGAGGTATATTCCAACAGCCATATCTGTATATGTGCCATCCGAGCCGTGCCTTGCGATACCACACGCAGTCTAACGTGTAGCAGAAGGCGCATGCATACACCATGAGTCGATTTCTTCAATCTGTTGCTGTCGCCTTCTGTCTGCGGCAAAATGAATCCTTGAAGCGGCTATTGTAACCGTATTTTCCTATTTTTTCCTGCAGTATCGGATCGGTCTATGTAACAAGGCGGACGCATAATACTCATTACTCCATCGGAAAACGTATTATATCTGAGTTTATTGCACAAGTTTAACCTAAAATTTAACCTCCTTCGGTCTAACGATTCCAATCCTATGCCAAAGAGCATCTTAGAAACGCCTATCGATTTGTAGTCTCAATTTTAACCAAACGATCAGATTAACGTTGGACCTTATCTAATTCAAGAATTTAAAACTTACCTGTACTATAGATGCGCTTATCTGTACATACATGCGTTCTACCTTTCGGTAGATTCATGCGCCTTAACTCCCTACACAATGCCATTTCTATCGTTTCCTGGTAATTTACCCCACCCTTTATGTCATCTAATATCGTTTGTCTTTATCTTTTAAATTTTTAATATTCTTCATTTATGCTTTTGAGTTTTACAGACATGGATATGTAGCCCCGTTTTAGGCGGTCGCCTTTTCAGGGAATGGAGGGTATGTCTGGCATTCGTCAATAGTAGTTGGGAAACACAGCCAAACCTACTGCGGAAACGTCTTTGTCGGCCCCTCTGCATCTTCCCTTGTATTATACCCTCGAATACATTCTTTAGTAATCCCTCTCCTTTCAGTATTTGAGCCACCTATTACTTCTGTCAACGCTTAATTAATTACTTCAGTTAAAACCCTCTACTCCACGACCATCTCTAGTACCTCTGTGTTTATTTTTCTATCCACCGGGCTTATTATTTCCATTCTACACTCTACCCTTATCTCGAAGGCCTTTAATATTTTGATGTCCTCCTTTTTAAGGTCCACGTTTCACGCCCTTACAGCAAAACACTTCACACCAAGGATTTTACTAATATTTTCCTGAAATCCTTTTTCTTTGCTTGCCTGTAGGATCCCATATACTGCATTCATATCTTTCCATGTGATAGCTTTGAAAAATTTTCTTAATAGAGGTCTCCGTGCATCATTTACGGATCACTGCAGAACTATTCATTCAGACCATCCCTGTGCTATAATTTTGCGAGGTCATTTCTTAGAAATCGTTCCTATGAAATTTCAACATCCTATAAAGAGATCCTAGATTGCCCTCCAGAAGTCCAATTATCTGTAGGATAGGGAAACTATTTATTTCAAAACAGCTGCTTTTTCGTAGGCGGGAATACTATCTGTCTGATCAATTGAACTTCTGAGTATATATTGAGGGAGTTTGACGGCTATGGTAAATGTATTAGGCGAAACGCAGTTGCGCCGATGGAAAGTTAGGCGTGGGTTCACCGGAAGTGGAAAAGGGAAGGTTGATCCCACGACTGGCGGAAGAGACTCGTTTCAACCTCCCAAACGCCCATTACCTGGCAAACTTAAGTCCTGAGATACACGAGGGGCGGATTTGCATGCGTATTCATTCATCACTGCTGTCTTAATTTTGCAAGTTCGTGGACGTATGCTTTGAAGCAAAATGTCGGTGGAAAGGTAGAATGCTGCTTTATTCTCTCAGGAAGGAAGATGAGAAAGAGAAAAAAAAACACCGTTCACCTTTTGAAGTACAGTTACTTAAAGTCGTCAATGGGGGTGGAAGAAAATCGTCCTAAAAGTTAAATCATTCAGGAGCTTCAAGAGTTGGAGTTCCGTACCCTTACATAATTTCCATTTTCATCATTTCTTCGTGATGGGAATTAGAGGTTTAAAAACACTCCTTAAGCCGTACCAAAAAAATGTCAACAGTTTGATCAACTTCTCAACTATAGCAACATTTCAAGAACAGGGCGGATTCAATACAGAATTTTAGAAATTAACTGCAAAATTCGCTTCTAATGCATTTATAGTTTATTAAAACCAAATAGAAGGCTTACATCGAGGAAATTGTAAGGTGCTGCCGTCTACGAAACAGTACTAAATATTTCACTATCATATGTGTTTCTGGCTGACAATGCGCAAAGCTATTTATTTTATGCAAAGAAAATATCCAGAAGAGGAAAAACTGAGTTACATCACAAGCCGTAAATAGCTAAATCTAATACCTTTACCGGAATTAGCATCGATCAAACAAGTTAGGCCAGAGATGACCATCTGGTTAGATCATCTGTTTGTAATCTGGAGTAACCCGGAGGTAAGCGAAAAATATTACAAAAATAATAGTATTCTATTAAGACAGCTATTTATTTAAAAGTATATATAGTTTCAAAATGCATACCGCAACGGGCAAACGTGAGAGTGACTCGGCACGGTAGTTCAGTGGTTAGAATACCTGCCCGGAAAGTGGGAGACCTGGGTTCGAGTCCCAGTCGTGTCGCTATTTTTCTCGCTTGTTATTCCTTTAGAAAAGTAATCCGCAAAGTGTACGCATACCAAGATAGACGAGAACCCCTTCCTTAGGATGGTTATGTGTACTGCATTTCTGTAGTTCGCAAAATGTAGATTAGTAAGTTACTTAAAGCTGAAAGTACACGATTTTAGAAAATTTTATTCTTGCATTTATATTTCACATTTCTCGTTGCAGCGCGTCTGTGATTGCGGGTAACTTTTATGCTAGATAATGGCCAATGTTGCCGTATCTGGACATTTTATAGATTAAAAATTACGACCATCAACAACTGAGGATTATTTCAGATCGATTTTAAATAAAAATTTGAAATCATAAAAATATTTACTCAATCCTTTTCTTCCAATAAAACATTACCATCAACAGGACGAATAAAGTATTCTTCAGGGCATTAGTCACGGAATATCTTGCGCGTAGGTCAAGATTCTCCCAATTCACGCTGACGATAAATTAGTTACCGTTGGTGGAAAACCCAAACGATTTCAAAGAAGAGAGGGTTCCGTGGTCTTAAATGGAAAAGATTTCACAGCTATACTTCCTCATACGTGCAACCATTTCATAATGTTCTACGAATTAGTTCATTTTCCTCAATAGTTGTGCTTCCTTCAGTAGAGTCACGAGTTAGTTACTGATTTCCAAAATATTATCCTCCTCCGTCATTAAGTTTTCCGCTGGATGCCAAATTCATTTATCACCAGCCTTCTGCGTCTCTTGATTCGAAATTAAACTACAAATATTGTGGCTGAAGATGCGACAGTTTTTTCCTATTATTCTATGTTTTGGTTCCTATCTGAAATTCGAATTCCGTTGAGAGAAGTTTTCACACTACGATTTCTCTCACATAATCCATGTGCAAGCAAGTTTAAATCCTCCTCAAAGATTTGATTTATCAGTGACATTGAATCGAAAACACATCTATGCCGATTGCAACTTGCAAGAGGAGGATGAATCTAAAAAGTTGTCTATGCGCATTGTGTATCCGGAATTTTAATAGTGCTGAGAATTGTTTTAAGTATTGGAAGAAATAATGTCGATGTAATGAAATTGTAACGGTTGAAAATATGTTTGGGAACATGTTGGGAACATTGCGCTCAAGCTTTGATTCGAATTAGAAGGTAGAACGATTTTGCAAAGATTAAGAAAAAATTATTCAATTGCTCTTCCTTAATATACACCAATGAATTACCATGGTAGCTAATAACGATAAATCATTTAAGGAATAATTATAGAAGAGAAGTGGCTTAACTATTATCATGGCCATTATACACATAATACATACATTAATATCACTCACTCATTCAGGATAAGTGGATTGTTTACTTTGATTATTCACAATACAAATCCAATAATATTAGATGTATAATAACATAGTATAAAAATAACGCAATCTCATCACAATCATAAAAGAAGGTCTTCAGCGTTTTTTGGTATTTATCAACATTTAGATATATATCATAATCAAATACATATGTATCCATACTTTTACGGTACACTTAATCAAAACCAACTCAATATTTACTTTATAAATTCGTACTTTTAAGAACTTATAATTTACCTTTATAAATATTTAATTTAATCTTTAGAATTTTAAATATACTTTAAAGAACTGATTAGTTTCAATGCGACTGAAGACAACTTAAAATGATTTTTACGTAAGTCTTGAGAAAATGACTTGCTGCATTATTCACGAGGGAATGGAAGGACGAAACACGTAACACTATCTTAAGAGAGTATAGAAATACTTCGGAAAGAATCCAGACTTGCCGCAGTCTTCGGTTACAAGAGGTAATATAGACACATTTTCCAGGCTTGAGGTTGGCTTGAGGATGAATCGTTGAGTATATATACAATGATACGATAAAAAGGAATGTGAAAAAGTCGAAAGAGAGGACTGACTCGTTTTACTGATGTCATGAAATAATGCGAGGTTGTTTCTAAACGCGTAAAATAATCCTAGCCAGCCTGTAAATTGTTATCATAATATGTTAAAAAAGGAGACCAGTAAAAGAATTTTCGAATTATGAAGTCTTTAAACGGGTAGTACAAATATCCAGATTTGAACGGCGCCTCACGGGGAATTCCGAACGTCAATTTACTACCGAAAGAAAGATGGGTAAAAAATTACGCCTACAATAAAAAGTAAATGTATCTTAAAAAGATAGAGCTTAAAAATTAAATAATCCATTTAGTCTTCTTTTGAATACTTGAAAAACCCACATTCAATTGGGAACGATCATCACAAACCATTGGATGACTACCAACAACTTTCAAAAATTAATTTTTTTCAATGTCTGCAATTTTTGCAGGCAAATTTATGAAAGAATTTCATGTAAAAGAGGTAAAACTAAATTATATTTCTGAGGAAGCGTTGAAGAGGACAATAAAATATAGATTTATTTATTTCAACCACAAATATTATATCATGCGTTATAACTTTTCCAATTATTGTTTTATTGACTGAGCTAATATAACAACACTACAGATACTGAAATTTTGTCTTCACAAAATGTTATCTCATCAAATATTATATCATGCATGTTATAACCAGTCCATTTATGTTTTTATTGACTGTTGAAATATATTAACACTTAAGATGATAAAATTTTTTCCTCGAAGACATCAATCTTTGTCAAAACAGAAAATGAGTTTTTAATTGGTTTTAATATGTCTTCAATTCATTATCTGCTTATTTCGAAGTGCTCTTAAAAATGTACACTTCTCCATTCGCTTATCTTGAAAAGGTCAAAGTTTCCATACACTGAATTTCCAAAACAACAATCAAAGTAAGATATAACAGATGCTCTTACAACGCCATATTCAATTATTTCGCTTTAAATCTGATATGCCTTAAACAAACACGCATTGATTTTAAATACAATCATACATTCCTCAATTATATCAACGTATTGGATAAGGCAACTCAGAGCACCTCTTTCATTAAATTTTTATTTAATTAATGAATTTTACTTTTGATTAATATTTATTTAAAATATCGATTACAACTATCACCAAAGGTTGTTCGTTATAGCGTTGAAATATAAATTATACCATCCTGAGTGTAATTTTATTTTATGCGCTACATGGTTTGCAGTCATTTTTATGTAGGCTGGAGGGAATATACAAATTATAGCGAAGATAGTTAAAAAAAATTATAATCGTGTAATCTCAGAATAGATCTATAATTTAATCAAATTTACAAGTAAACTGAATTCTTAAAACCAATAGAAAAAATGTATATTAGAAAAATTATGAAACCAAGGATGTCTCAAGCCTCAAAAATTGAAATAAAAATTTCTAACCTTAAAATTCCGTGAGTTTCGCGTATCTACTTTTATCGTTCGAATTTGAATAAAATCGAAGTATCGACTTTGGAATATATTCCAGCGCCAGAGGGAAAAAATCTGCATTATAATCTTGAAGAACATCCGTCTTCATTTGACGGGAAATTTTTTCCATCATTTCGTGCTTAATTCAAATTTGGCGATCTGTACAGACTCACAAATAAGCTGGAGAGATATATTTCATCACTTGTAAACAATGATTATGAGCAAATAATATCAAACAAATGTTACCAAAAATCAATCTCCTATGAATCTTACAAGAGAATCCTACGTACTTATTTCGTTTTAAATGGAGTGACGAAGACGAAGAATTCAAAAATAAATTATTTAATTTCAACAAAAACCTAAGAGGTGGAGATTTTTCTTAGCAGCTATGTCTTCAAAAGAATTTCACCGTATACTCCTTTTCTTGAATAAGAAAATAGGGGAAATATATATGAAGTATCTATGTGATACCGTAGCATTATATCCTAAAACTTTCTTTGTATCCGAAAAATAATAACCCATGTGAGTTCTCATATAATGGCATTGGAGAAACTAGTGAAATTCTGGAGTGGATTTGAGAGTAATATTTAATTCGTTAACTTACTGTCATCCCGAATATTTTTGTCGGAAATTACGATTCGCCATCTTGGATAAAGCAATTATCCGATTGCTGTATTCAAGCAGCAGTTATAACACGTAAAACAAATAAGTAGCGCCTTATTGAAATATTCTTTCTATTTAAGTATTCTTTTCTCAAATGCATTCAAACATGAAATTACGACTTCTAAAGGTAACTGTACTGCATGATAATCCCTCGCGTATTTTCTTGCTATTCTTAACTCTCGTTCCACCTGATATTTTCGCTCTAGGTCACTGATTCATTTTCACAGCAGCAGTAAGTTTACATCAACAAACTTTCCTTGTTCTTCCCTCAACATACATACGCTTGGAGGATGTGAAGTTTTCATTCTCACATCCTCATCTTTTCACTCTCCGTACAAAGAATCATTTTCCTCATTGCAGAGATATTTCTCACGGCCTCTCCAACTCACGCAAGACTCGTTCTCTCAGCCTTACCCTTTAGGGGAAATTCTATTCCTGGCCAGTCCCTCCGCAAGGTCACGCCCCGGGACCGTTCGCCAGAAGGATGCTCGTGTGGGGGGGAGAATGAGCTGTACATCGAGGAAATAAGAGAAAAAGCACAGATAGCATTCCACTGCGACGGCGCGTGAACACATCAATAACAAAGGAATCTGGTATCGCAAAGCTTTCAGGGGTCGAAGGAGTTAATGGTCGTAGATGAATGATTCTTGCATAGAAAAGCTCTTGCATTGACCTAAGAACGAGTTCAGAACACTGTTGCGAAAAACTCGGGAGCCCCTCAAGGCATTATTTTGGGTCCCGTACAATTTACTTCTCCGAATCCCTGTTTTCCTCTCGTCATTCCCTCTCTTCCATCAAACCAGAACATTCCATAGCAACTGCCAATTTTCTTCCTCAACTAAATGAAACAAAAAAGACCTTGAGGAATTTCTTCTTTTTTATCTCGTTCCCACACCGGTTTCCGCGGTTTTTTTCCGCTTCCCGCCGCAGAGACTAGGGAGTTTTATTTTCATTCTGTTCGCGAGCCCCGCCCCTTCTTTCTAATCCTGCCCTTCCATCCGCCCACGGCCACATCCGCAAAACTCTCCCCCTTCTCCTGCAAATCCCTCTGTCTCGGCTTTCTCTGTTTCTATTCTTAGAAGTCGATTCAAGAAAACCTCTCGATCGCTCTTTAAGGTTTTCCGACGCCTTCCGAAGCTGCCCAAATCAGCCGATAAAGCCTATATGAGAATGATTAGCGGACTTATTTGGGCATCGTCGGTGAGTTCCAATAGAACAGTTTAAAAGCAGTCAATTTGGGTATACTATAAAATTTTCCACAAAAACGAGATTTTCATTATGACGACTACGCCCATCCAGCCCGGGTTATCTTCATTTTCAAACAATAGATGACTACAGTTTTTAATTTATTTGCAAATATAACAGTTTAAATTACTAATACCCATCTTCTTTCACCAGAAAATTTTAGTTTCAGTCTTTTAGATATTTTCAGAGCTGAAAGTGTCCTACTGCGTATCTATCTAAAAAGTCCCAGTGAGAGAGATAAACGTAATTATAAGCTACATTGGAGTATTCTTGCTTCATTGCTAGCTTACTGTCTTCCGAATACTTCACCCCTGACTTTAATTTCTTATAACTTATAAAAACCTCACTTTCAGGAACGAAGCTTTATTGTGTGAAACGGTTAATTATTGTTCCATTATCCTTCGTCAAAATTTCTTCGGTGTTCGTATGTGAACGTTTCAATACATTTGGAATACACAGCTGTATTCAATGTAAATGCCCGTCAAACACTATTACGTTGAAATGGTATTATTATTATTATTAAAATAGTATTGGGAAATATGAATATTAGTCATGAGTGGATGATTTTACTACTAATGGCCACTATTATGTTTCTGGACGATCTTCAGCGATAAGATCTGTAAGCTCGAAGAATCAAGGTTTTCTATTTAAGAGATTCCTATTATGGCTCCAAATTATTTAGATAGCTGCTGGTTCCAGTTTAACATCAGGAAATCTTTTTAATCATAAGTAAATAAATTCGAAAGAGCAACGAAACTTTCAAGAAATGACCTAACAACTAAAATGCCACATCATTACCATGCTATTCATTTCACTATCATACAGCAGAAGTCAGGAAATATTAGCTTTTGGATGAAAAAGTTAGCTTTCTAAAACTGTTACATTTATTTGAGATGAATAGCGAAAAGAGTAAAATATGCCAAGAGACTTTTGAGAGGAAGTGATATGAAATATCATCACTTATGTTTACAGAATGATTAAAGTAACATTTGGAAGTATTAGCATTTGGAAGCACCAGCAGAGAAACTTTGCTTATGTGCTGTACCTTACGTCAAATCACTTCCAGGTACTATCAAACTTTTCTTAAAAAAAGAAATAAAAGATCAAAAATGGTTCAGTGAATAGATGAAAAAGATTCTTTGACTTTACCTCTAAAGAATATGAGACCTCCGCTCTGAAATGTATCATAGGTATCTTTCAAAGGTGACGCTTATGTACTGTAGTATATGAACTTATCGTTCATTTGCTTTTCAATCATTGTCTTCCACACTGGAAAGTGATATCTCGAAATTCGAACTTGGATTCTCAATGAAGTCAGTATGATAAGGAGTGATTTCGGAGAAAGCCACAAAGTTCTCATCTCTTTGAGTTTTTAATTTTCCGGAATTTTCATTGAATTGCGTAAACTGATTACAAAATTTAATATTAAAACCACTCATCTTTCTATAAGTCATTAGTTATAGTACTCTACTTCAAGGATTAATGAGTAATAACTACTTATAATATTAGTTTAATTTCAATAGAATTTTAACTAGAGATTGTTCGTTCAAATTGAAGATTAGCTTTTCATAAACGTAGCATACATAACAAACAGGAATGTAACGCATGACATTGCATCATTACGTGTTTGACGCATTCGTTAAGGATCTCAATTTTCATGCATATGCTAAAATTGATTCAACTTTAATAATACGAGTATATCCTTTTAGCGGGAGAAAGAGAAACATTATTTAAAAGAGAATTTGCAGAGAAAAAGGTTTACTTTTAAAATGTGAACCACATAAGTAATATTTACCGTATCAATCCTCCTTTGATAATGGTGTGATGACTCAATGATGAAAACCTTTCAAAGATGTCTTTATTTATCAATATTCGAAGGTTCTTCGCTAGGGATCAAGAAATGTGTTCTTTGCCACGTAAATCGATACTTCTATCTTCTAATTAATATGCTACAATTCTACCTTACTAAAGAAAAAAAGTAGTATCTATGTATCTTATTTTAAAGAAGAAAAGAATGAAAGTTTTCAATTGCTTTTAACCATTAACATTCCTTGAAAGGGTGCAAGAATAATTCTGTAAACTTGGATTATTTGTAAAGGACACTAAAGGAATTTTAGTCGATGGACAGTTCTTAATAGAAAAAGTGGTGGAACGAAGAGATAAAAGAAAAGAAAGAAGCAAAGAAGAGGTGGGATTTGACAGGGTCTCAAGAAGACATGAAAGCGTATAAAATGAGAACGAAAAATGCAAAAAGGGCTGTGTCAAGGGCAAAAGCAATGGTGACAGAGGAAGCTTATCAGGAAATCGAGAAGAAAAATGGCGAAAGACAGATACTTAGGATAGCTAAAGCTAGAGATAGAGCCTCGAAAGATATAACATCAATTACGCAAATGAAGGACACATCAGGATTGGTATTACGAGAAGATGATAAGATCCGGAGTAGGTAGAAAGAATATTTCCACAAAATACTGAATGAGGAGAACCCAAGGGGGCGCCATGAGGACGGAGAGGCAAGCGAAGGAGTAGTACAGGACATCAGCAAAGCAGAAGTGGAAGGTGCGCTGAGGAAGATGAAAAATGGAAAAGCGGTGGGAGTGGACAAATACCAGCAGAAGTATGGAAAAGTCTAGGGAGGGAAGGAGTTGATGCCCTTTGGGATCTCATGAAGAAAATAGCCCAGCAAGAAAGAATACCCGAGGAATGGAGGAATAGTATACTTGTACCAATATATAAAGGAAAGGGAGATGTTCAGGAATGTGCCAATTACAGAGGTATCAAATTAATGTCCCACACTATGAAGATTTGGGAGAGAGTGATTGAAAGAAGGATACGGCAGGAAACAGTGATAGGAGAAGAGTAATTTGGCTTTATGCCAGGAAAGGGGACAACGGATACAATATTTGCATTGAGACAGCTAATGGAAAGGCATAGAGAAAAACAAGTAGGCCTGCATTTGATATTCATCGACCTGGAGAAGGCGTATGACAGGGTGGCCATGCAGGAAGTTTGGAGGTGCTTAAGAAAGAAGGGAGAACCGGAGAAATATGTAAGGCTAGTGAAAGAAATGTACTAAGGGGCGAAAACCCAGGTGAGAACAAGTGTTGGCACCACTGAAAGATTCCATGTTGCAGTTGGGCTACATCAAGGTTCAGCGCTTAGTCCCTACCTTTTTGATGTAGTAATGGATGTGCTGGTTGAGGAAGTAAGGAGGAATACACCATGGAACATGTTGTTTGCAGACGATATTGTCCTCTGCGAAACAACACGAGAGAAGCTTGAAAAGACACTGGAAAAATGGAGAAATGTGCTCGAGGAGAGAGGCATGAGGATTAGTCGAACAAAAACGGAGTACATGTCAACGAGTGAGGAAGAAAGTGCGGATATAGAACTCCAGGGTGAAAAATTTACATCTATACGGAAATTTAAATATCTAGGATCGATCGTGGAAAGGGAAGGAGGACTGGATGAGGAAATACAGCACAGAATAACGTGTGGGTGGATGAACTGGAGAAAGCTGAGCGGTGTCCTCTGTGACAGAAAAGTTAGCTGTGAGATAAAAGGGAAGTTATATAAGACTGTGGTGAGGCCGGCGCTACTTTACAGCTCTGAGACATGGCCTATAACAAAAGCACAGGAAAGGAAAATGGAAGTGGCCGAAATGAGAATGTTGAGGTGGATGAATGGTGTCACAAGGAAGGACAGGGTGAAAAATGACTTTATAAGAGGAACGACAAAAGTGGGCCCGATTGGGAAAAAGATACAGGAAGGAAGGCTGAGGTGGTTTGGGCATGTGGAAAGAAGCAAAGATGAATATGTTGGTAAAAGAGTGGGGAGATTAGAGGTGACCGGAAAGAGGAAGGTAGGACGACCTAAGATGAGATGGAAGGACAAGGTAGCAGAAGACATTAAAGAGAAAGGCTGGAAAGGGGAGGACGCCCTAGAGAGGTAGAACTGGAAAAGAAAAATAAAGCATAGCAATGCCGACCCCATACCACATGGGAAAAGGCGATGAAGAAGAAGAAGAAGGACAGTTCTTAATAGCACTATTACTTGTAATTGATTACAGGATGAATTTAGAATTGGTATGATATGGTTGCAGAGTCGTAGCCAAGGAGTTGGTTTCGGGGGTTCGCCCCCACCGATGAGAACAAAGTCAATAATAAACTAAAGCATGCGAGAGGATAGCAACTATGCCATACCAATACTGCTGAAGACTTGCAGGATTTAATTGCTAAAATAAATCAGTTTCTAGTTTCGTTAAATATTGGGTGGGAAATATTCCTGCCCCTGGATTGAAGGAAATGCAGTCTTTACTTTCTACACAGATGTAACGGGAAAAATTACTCAAATAATCTTTGTGCAAGGCGAATTTAATTAAATTCGTTACTTAGTATCGAAAAACAACTGAGTTCAACATCAACCCAACTCATTCTTTCTATTCTACGCCACATCCACATCTCGAAGTACTCCACACTTTTGAGTCATTTAAAGTTTAAATTTCCTGTACTCAAATCGCAAAAACAAAAGAATATCCGGATCTCCCTTGTTTCGAGAAGCAAAAGAGCTGTAACTCATTTGAAAAGAGAGGAAGCCTGCGTCGTATGTATGTACTTCGAGATAAAATCTCACGAAGAGATCATGAAGGAGAGAGGAAGAAGCGGTCAACGGCTTTTCTTGAAGCGGGGCAGGAAGGAAAGGGAATAGGAGTGAGTTGTGAAAGGAGATGGAGAGGTGGAAGCAGCAGGTCATACTCGTGTTCGCGGAGAAAGAACATTCCTAAAAGAGAGAGCGGTTCGCGAAAAGAAACAAGATGTGAAGGTGAACTTAGATTGATTCTCCATTTACGCCACGTTGTTCGAGAAGACGAATTTATGCTCTCTTTGATCGAAGAGCTATTTTAAGGTCCAATACGTATATAGAGTTACCATGGCCGATGGATTCAAATACACGATACAGAGTCAGGTGTAACTTTGTGGTAATTATTAATATTAAAACACTCCATGAGAGTAAACTTTTACTAAACCACACTATACAATAAAGATACGACCATGGTTTCTTAGCGTCGCTATATCTTCAGGTCCTGAAGACCTGAAAAATCTTATCAAAGACTCTAGTTAGTTTAGAGAAATAATCTAATTTCATGTATATTTTTCTTGTTAACAGAAGATAAAGTAGTCTGAACCTTAATAAAGCATTTAAATTTATATCTTCTTATAAAGGTATCTATTAATGTAGTGTTATACCCAAGTTCCACTGCTGTGTTAAATATAAAATTATTTTAAACTACTACCAATGCATTCGACCAGTTTCAACTCAAAAAAGTGAAACTTTTTGCGGTGGTAAACCGCAATAATTCAGCAAATTCATGCAACGTAAAGAACTATGGAACTCGATGTACTTGAAATCGCAAGAAAGAAACGCAACCTTGGAAAAGAATAATGACAGAGTATTACATTATATATTATGGAAAAATAAGATCATTACATAGGCTGCGGGCAAGATTTTTGCGACAGCAGGTCTCAATTTTGAGCTGAGAGTTGATGTTCCCACTCTTTTTCGGATGCGGTTTCGGCTATCTGATGCGATTTCGACCAACGTATGCTTTGAAAGATACTCTTGCATCCATACGTGCTCGAAGAGAATGTAAAAAGAACAAGAAAGTGTTGAAGAACATAGGATGTTGTCAATTTATGCATGCTATAAAAAAGTGTTCTTGCGTATTATTATTTCTGATTTTGAAGAGATACCAAATGTGGAATGACATACTGTTTTTCATCTTTTGTCTCCTTGAAATATTTAAGGAAAAAATGGCAATTCGGTGAAAAATCCAAGTAACAGGAGAAGGGGAGTAAACACGTATGAAAATATAACGGAAAGAAAACAATGACGAATATCAATTTTCATTATGTGTTTTCATTTCTTTAAGACGATTTAGAAGATACGTACATACTTACGCGTACGGACCACATAAATGGAGATATGAATAATTATTAGTTATAAAATCGGTATTGTATTGTATATTAAAGAAATATCTTTGAGATTGGTCTAGGTGAACGTCATATTAAGATACTCAATACACTTTTTTAAGACAGTATCAAGGTAGTAGAAAATTTTTATTCTTATCAAATACGCGTATAGTGGAATTAAAAGTTCGTGCAAAATGAAATATTATATAGTTTTTTGACCCAAAATAGAGATGAGTGTTTTACCACTGATACTTAAGTTAAATCCGATGAAACAGTGTGTGAAGAGGGACATAGAGTTTGCACATAAGAGTAAAAAATTATCCTTGACAGCGGAATCCATTCACATTTTTACATTCTAAGCTACCAATGATTGCTATCCCGAAGCATGCATTCCAGAGAAACCACACACCGTTAACAATGACCTCGCAAACAAGAATGTGAAATGATTGGCAGTTACAAGGGCTTAATTACTTATTTTTCCAGAATGTGGTCTATAAAGTCACCCATATAAAATCTATCAAATATATAATTTAGATGAAATTCGCTGCACAATGCCTTTTTTACGGCAGGAAAATGAAAAGCGACTTCTTGTAATTTATTCTTTAATTAAGTCCAACAGCTAAGTCACGGCCCTGAAAGAAAGTCACATAAATTATAATTGCAATCCTAGATTCAACCTACGTACCTATTACTTTTAGAGATGATTTCCATTTGATGTTGGTTATTTAGTTTTTTCCATATAATGTTTCTCTGTCACTTCTGTTGGGCGGAACTCAAGACTTCAGAACTACTTGACGAGGAATTTTTATTCGAGAAACACCTCAGGCCAAAACAAATGTAAAATATTTCTAATAAAATTGTATCAACGGGGATGCACATGCTGTTATTTGTACATATATTGTCTGACAAAGAGGCTGGAGTGCCTTCGGAAGAAACGCCCATATTCTGAAGTCGAAAATGCCAATGGTCTTGAAGAGAAAGGTCTTCAACCAATGCATTCTACCAGTTTTGACATATGGAAGTGAAACATGGGTGTTAAACGCAGCAATAACCCAGCGACTTCAGACTACACAAAGAAGTATGGAACGATGTATGCTTGGAATCACAAGAAGAGACAGGAAACGCAACACCTGGGTTAGGAAGATAACAGGAGTGACAGACATCATAGATAAGGTAAGATCACTGAAATGGATGTGGGCAGGCCATGTTGCAAGGAGAAACGACAACCGATGGACATCAGCAGTTCTGAACTGGATACCAAGAGACGTGAAGAGACCAAGAAGAAGACCAAGGGACCGATGGAACAGAGATATCATTCAGTATTTAGGGGTAACATGGCAACGAGAAGCTCAGAATAGAGAGAATTGGAAAGCGCTTGGAGAGGCCTACATCCGACGTCGGATTGAAAATGGCTGATGATGATGATGATGATATCTCAATTTATAAATATATAAACAGCGATGATTAGTGCAACAGATTCTTAAATTGGCTTGCTACACATATTAAATGATTTGTTCAATATCGTCGCTGCATCGTTCACATATGATGTATTCGAGTAGCGTTTCCCATGCTTCAGCTTTTACCGCTTTATTAAGAGTATTCCTATGGGATCTATGAGTATCTACTATATTTCTAACGCAATGAGGAAGAGGAAGAATATCATCTGGCGAAGAGATAAATTTTTTCCCTTCATAATAATAGCATCCCTACTGTGAGATGAATAAGAACGGTTTGCGGGAAGGCTAATGAATAAAGATTCCCATCGAAAGGCTAAAAATTCCCTTTCTTCCTCTTCTTCCGGAACAAATATTGCGGTGTTATCTGTATTATTCTTTTGTGTGTAATTCTTTTATATTTACAGATACAGTACATATTATATATACAGTCCGGATTAAACAAACGTTTTATTGACCTAAGATTATAAATATTCTATCATGAACGAGTGAATATACGTGTGGGCGTTTTCCCGCATCGTGGGTTTTTCTCCAAAAACCTTCAGTTGAGGAGTTTTTTCCCCACAATCCAAATCTTTGAGTTTTCACATGTACCTATATGTAGTTACATGCATAAATTTTTATTTATAAATGAAATAAGGAGTGACAAAAATAATGGCATTACCAAACATCACTAGCATTTATACGGCCTTATATATGAAGTTACCATATTCTGTCGATTAGAAACTGGGACTTGTCAAGTTCTGAGGCGGGTAAAACTGGGAAGTTGCCTTAAAACTTAGTCTGAATTAATTTCGTGTACTTTTAACAGTATATGCAGCGTATCAGNGGCCTAAACTCGCCGTAAGGGTGAAATAAATAATAAAAGAATGATTTGGTTTAATTTTTTTTATCGGGAATTTTTTCATGTTCTTATTCCATGATTCTAAGTTTGAGTCCTGGCTGTGTAATGTGTGCTTTTCCTTGGGAACTCTCATACCCTGGTTTTTGAACATTCATTCATTCGAAAGGTTTTTCAAAGGGTTTAATTGTTAATGTAAACCCTTAAAACAACCGCAACTTTCAATTAGGCGAGATTGTTCAGTCAAATTTTTGGCTCGCAAATAGGCATTCTACCAGACAATAAAAAATGAAAAACGTTTCGTAATAAATTACGGCTATCGTTATAATTTGGAAATATTCCCACCAATATATATTTCAATTTCCTCCGATTCGAAGAGAAAATTCCCGATCTTAATAAAGAAAGAAATGTACGTTAGTAAATGCCGTTAGTTTTGAAAATTATTTAAAATAGTTTTCATCAAACTAAAAAAGGGTTTGATTAAGCCATAGTTTGGGAAGATTACCATATGCGCTCACAGAAAAAGATGTAGCTTGTAGTAAAATTATGAATTACGCAATTATGAATTGTAGCTGTCCTTTATGTTCTTTTACTGACTATTCTTTGCAAAGTAATTTGCGAGAACGTAATCTCTGCACGAGCGGATATTAAAGTGAACTACCTACACGAGCGAGACTTCGTTACTTTTCTATGCATGGCAATAAAGTCCTATGTGAGTGCTGTGAGCTGATAACCATGACCTCAAATTTTAAATGGTTCGATCTCTAGATCTTCGATCCCAGAACTGCTACTTATCTGTTTTTCTCTTCGACGCTCACGATCACAGCAGATGACTACGAAGCCTTCGATTTTTTGATTTTTCTTTCGAATGTCAACGATTCAATGAGACTCCATATGAGACGGGATAGAGCACGTGCTTTGTTAATATCTCACCCGTTCAGACTCTCCATCTTTGAATGCCACTCGAGTAGCGGCGATTGGCAAATTGACTTCGAAAGAATTCTACTCGTGAATTATATTGGCTCCATAAGTCCCGCACGTGTGAACCAGTATGGTATGTACAGTTTAAGTAGTGAAATGTCAATCTGATTTATGAAAGATTTCGGAGGGTACATCTTCATTTGTATCCCAGGATATATATCCCAGCAGAGAGATCTCGGGTGTATTTTAGAACGGAAAGAGCGATGTTGCTTACATACAAATTGGGCTAGAAAATTGGTCATTGGAAGCTGTACATTCATGAAATTGAGTTCCACCAATGATGAATGCCGTACCCTGAGAAAGTTCACTCTATCAAGAAGCTAACACGTGTCAAGCTCAAAGAAGTGATAATCTACAATCGAGAAATGTATCACTCATCAATGATAGATGAAAATGGGTGTAAAATAGTTAAACCTATCCGCGAACGACAAGGAAATAAACTCAGTATGGTTAATCGATTATAATTATTGATTTAATATACCTATATTAACAGTTGATAACGGTTCATTAGTTATAATAACTCATACGGAACATTATAGTAATGGTATATTCATTCTACATAATTGTATAATAATGATATGTTTAATGGTCATTTATATACTGTCAGTTTTCACAACCAAGCATTATTAAAGTAGAAGGAACGAAAAAATTCACAGTATAGTAATATTTATATAAAAATAATTTAGCTTTCTTTCAACTGAAATAAAAATTCTTTTGATTAATGAGAAAATTAAAATTAGACTCTCTGCACAAGTGTTTGCGAAATATTTGCTGCGGAAGATAAAAAATAATTCTTTCAAATTTCATGTACGAATACGCCAACCTCATTTATAAAGGGGAGATCGCAAAGAAAATACACTCTTGTTTAATTTAAATTCTCGCTCGGAGAAGAGACAAGTAAAAGATAGTCAAACAATTGCAAAAAAGAAATAACGCGTGTTTATGCATTGTTCTACCTCTTCGTTTCACCTCTCCGGGGAGATGAAACTGTGCAAAGCCGCAGGACAAATGGAAATAATTAGAGAAAGGAACAATTACGTGCTGCCCATCCACAAACAACTTCAAAGAAGAGGACAGAAGCTGGAGTTATTACCTCCTCATGACATTTAGAACGTTTCCCAGACAGTTTTACGTCCAAATAAATTACTAGAACTATAAAGAATACAAAAAACTAGAGCTATAAAGAATTCTAGAACTGGAAAAATGAGTGCATTAAAATTCAAGAGTCTATAATTTAAATGACTAATATGGTGAAATTACAATTTAAAACTTTCTTCTGCATTCAACTGATCTAGATACGATACCACTCAATATCTATGTCATTCTATCTCACGGATTATTTGCATAATGCAAATTTCCCATTTACAGAAAATTACTCCTAATCAGAATCTTCCAAATCAAAGAACGGAGATGTTCCGTTGAAACTGCCATTAAGTTTTTGAAACGGCTTTCTATCTGAATGAAGAATTTCCACTACCTCCTACTCTTTCAAAAGAAAATGCCAACCATATTTTCTAATCAACCAATCTATTGTCTTACAAGTCTTCCTACTCCTCAATATATTTGCCTACCTCTGTAGAAATTGACTCGATTACAACTGACTTTTTACGATTTATTGACCACTACATTTCCTTTCTCGATTTTCCAAGGCACCCAAGTTAAAAATGTTCCGTTGTTTATGCCAATTAATGTACTTAAATAAACTGCTAAATATGATCCTGAAATCTTTTTTATGATAAGCAGCATTACTTCATTTAATTAAGCATAGTTATTTGTATCAGTATTTCAAAAATATTCTTTAGAAACAATTATTTTATCGCTGCGTTATTTACGGTGAATACTTGCAAATTAACAGTTTTACAAATGATTGACCTTCATCGAACGACATGGAACAAGGGAATCCAAATACCACGCATCTGGAACACAGGAGGAAGAACACTTAAAAATCTCGGCTTCGTCAAGTGAGTGTTAGTAGAACAAATAAAAGTTGTAATATGCACTACTTCTCTCTATCTTGAGTATTAACGCAGCGTATGGGACAGCGCTTATAAGTGCTGTATTCCTCAATTAGATAACGAGCGAAGAACTGAAAAATATTTTGCTAAGAATCGATACGACATAGTATCACAAAGCGTAAGATGCTGTATTAAGTTGGACCGGAATGTTTAGGATAAAGAACGTCAAAACTTTGGTTAAATATTTTCAGTTAATTCAACTTTAATACTCTCTCGGAAGACGTGCTATTTTCCGTGTTACCATTTTGCTTATAAATTGATCAGATTCCAGAAAAAACAGGGAAATAGACGCTACAAAAATCCATTTTTCCGCCAGTAGCCACTAAGAAAATATATCTACATCTAACTTAATACCCTTAAAGCCGCCTTTCGGTACGTGACAGGGGGCCGTACGATAAACTAAAATAGATCACATAGTGAACGCACCTCCTGACGTACACCAAAAGGCGGCATGCACGATATACATGTGGATGCAGCGGGAGATGAAACCATGGATGGAGACATTATTTTGTTGTGGTTCAGTATAGACCGAAAATATCATTATCCGCTTATCGTGAATTACCGCAAGATTTAATTTTGATTGATCAGAGACATCAACTAAAATTTGAGGGGCCAATGGCTAATTAATAGTTTCAGAAGCTCGGGAGCTAAATTCATAGACAATGCGTCTAGCATAACCATTCATTATTCCTATATATAGAACTCACCTACATAATTCACCATATGTGAGAGTAGGCATTTGGCTTGAATTACACAGCCAAATTCCTGCTCGGTGCTCGGCATACAATGCATTCCATACCTGGAGTTGAAATGTTCCATCTTCTCTTAAGCATCCGCGCGAATAACTGCTCCCCATACTTTTCTATGGGCTGATTTGGATCATTCCATCGCGGAATAATCTCGATCTAGGATATAATTAAATGAATATTAAAAAATAATCATTGCAACAATATTAAGATTTAGAATATTGCTTGAATAAACATAAGCACACAAATATACATATCCTGGATAGAAAATGTCAAAACGCAGAAAAGTTCAAGATAAATTAATTGACTACATTTGTCTGTCATTACAGTTAAACCCAAGGAGGGCGGTTTGATCCTTATCCCATTCGCTATTTGATACTAGAAGAACTGGGGACGAGATGAAGCTTACTAAAAAGGATGAGGAGTGAAGTAGTATGCCCTTGCTCTCCTCACAATAAGTCAATAAGTCGGAATTCTACTAATTCTAAAATGAGAAACGTCCACGAAAGAGCACTCTGTACACCCAATATAAATTTTTATTTATAAATGAAATAAGGAGTGACAAAAATAATGGCATTACCAAACATCACTAGCATTTATACGGCCTTATATATGAAGTTACCATATTCTGTCGATTAGAAACTGGGACTTGTCAAGTTCTGAGGCGGGTAAAACTGGGAAGTTGCCTTAAAACTTAGTCTGAATTAATTTCGTGTACTTTTAACAGTATATGCAGCGTATCAGTTTATTAAATTTTGTTTTTGATTTCGATCAACCAAGTCAACTTAGCTTATATAATACATTTCTCCGAGTTTTTCTATCGAGCCGGTATAGCTGAAAAATTGACAGGAACCATACGTTATAACCGGCACAGTCCCGGTCAAAACGGGACGAATAATAAGTTTATTCATACATATAAAAACTAAGGAATGTTAAAGAAGACTTATTGTAAATCGGTCTTATTTTTATTTCATGGAGCCAATTCTATGTATGACCCAGCTTACTTATTTCAGAGACATCAAATCATGAGCTTTTATTCACCTCTATCTAAAGTTTTAGTGCGCATTTTACAAGAATGAGTATACATTTTAACGTCAGAAAGTGTTACTCAATAAAAGTTTAATTTCATCCACGGTTATATATTGATTTTGGTAGTTTTCTAGCTGAATTCATTGAGAACTCTCGCTAATTAGCAATCATAAAAGTATGCAGATAATATTTTATTCAGAATCACAACAGCCTCAGGCGTTCTACACCGACTTTCTGCATTGTTAAATTACCACACTTGTTCATATCCAATAATGTAACTCCACTCGTGCTATTTTCATACCCCGACATTTTCCTAAAGCACTCGAGATGCTCACGAGTATTCTCTCCCTAACGATAAAAAGCAATTAAACTGCAACAGCTCTCCCCCACCCCCACGACCAAGACCTCGGATAACACCCTACCCGCCGAGCCACGCTTGACCTCAAACACGTCCCTATGATATAACATTATCAATTTTTTCCATTGGCATAACTTCCTTTGCCCTTCCGCCTTCCAGCACCTCCTCCTCAAGGTCGTTTATAAATCACTCATCAACAAGATCCACCCCTCCTTTTTAACCCCTTCTCGCTTGAAGACGTTATAAAACCACCCGTCGCACGCTTCTTCTCCCTCCCCTAAAAAGATCGTACGCTACTACTATGGTGACACCGGCGACGAATTCCTTGGCGCCTCGAGACGTATAGCCATTGCGCATGCGCCGTGAAGGCGCCATGGTGGCAGGCACGCCCGGAGAAAAACGTGTAAGAGGTCACGTTCACAAGGAAAATGAGAAAAAAATTGCGAAGAAAAAAGTGGGAGGAGTAGGCTGTAGACGTAACAATAATCACGAAAAGGACACATGGCTTTTCATCCCAATGATGTGGATTTTTGAGTTTGAATGCATGGGAGATGCTAAATGTGCGAATGGAGGTTGAGAAAGGGAAGGAATGGAAATGGGTATGGGAGTAGGGCATGGGGAATGGAGGGAGGGAATGAGGTAGAAAGGGAGGCTTAGGCTCGTGTAAAGGGTCAAAGACCTTGCAATCGATATTTCGCTACCCACTCCATCGCCTCCGCACTTCCCCTCCCCCCACTTCTCCTCTTTCGCCTTTTTCCCTCCGACCGACGATATCTAGTTGGCGCCAGCAGTCGCGAATATTCCCGGCATGCTTCAGGATTGGCGCGTGAAAAAAGGAGGGAAATTTAAAAAGGTCCAGTCTACCGCAGACACGCTCTAAATCACAAACACAAACATCTTCACTCAGGGACAGCTTAAGTAAGACGCAAGTGAAGCATCTGCTTCCGGGAGTCGGAATTTAAGAGATGCCGAAGATATTTTTCTCAAATTTGAAGAATCTATGAAGCAATTTTCTTCAGTCAAGAGTGGCGTGTTAAATGGTCACTTAACGAATGACTTAAAACGACAACATTTTTCTGAATTTTTATTTATGTATCCAATCAGGGCGGTAATGAATATTATTTCTTTCGGGCGGCCAATAGTCTGCAATTGGGGTAAATTTTCGGCTACGATATGATATTTTCAGTTCAAGAGTATTCATCGTGATTTGGGTCATCGATTCTTGACATTACGAGAGCAAAAGAAAAGCACTTTGACATTTCAGTCGGTGAAGTCGGAAACGAGCTTTTAAAATGTGTTTTTTGGAAAATTGGAAGGGCTTTTCATTTCTCATTATGGCGATCCACGAAGTTAGGTTTGATTTAGAATCATCTCTGCCATTGCTTATTCTTCTTGGAGGCCTTCTGGCGAAGTGGCAGCGCTGATTATTGATGATGATAAATACCAAGTTTTCCAATTCTGAACAAAAAATACACGTAATAATGTAAGATTTCGCGAAAGTAGTTTGAATGACGTAAAACTTCTATTAAATTAATGTTAAAATTTATAACTTTCATAACTTGGTATGAAAATGGTTCTACACCGCACACCGATAGGCTGTTAAATGGTATGACTGTAGATTTAGATTTAGGACTAGGAATTAGATTCAACTCACGCCAGATCATTGTGATTCCCCTATTAATTTTTTAACTTCTTTTATTTCTCCTACCATACTTTTGTTTTTGTTGCTGTTTTGTAGTTTGGTACCTGTTACATCATCACTCTAAATTGGCATTTTTCTGTTGTACATGAAAAATAAATAAATCAAAGAGGATCAAAAGAGGAGGTTTTCTGTATTTAATAAGACATGGAGTATGCTCCAGGGAAAGATCACCAGCCAGAGGTAAATAGGAACTGGCGAATTGGTTCCAGAAATACTGAAGAAATATATTTTCATTGGACACGCGTTCAAATTAAGCATAAAATAAGTTGAAATATTCAGGTTAGAAAGAGCAGTGATTCAAATAAATAAATTAAATTTTAATAGTGTAGCAAATGCGAATATCACCATATTTGGAATCTTATTAAATAACTCTCAAGAAAGAGAAAACAAAATAAAGCAATAAAACAAAATTCTCTTATGCATATCCACTGCATTCTTAACGTCTTCTGAAAACTTAAAATAGAAGCAAGCATTCTTGCATTCTAAATGTGTACAAAGAGAAAACAGGATAAATAATTTTTTGTTTATCAGCACGTATTGTTTTCCGATCTGAATAGCGACCAGGCGTACTTGCATCTCATAGAAGACACGTGTGCTTGAGAACTGCAAATAGAATGTAATTAAATTTGACAAATGTTGACTTTAATTGAATACTGTGTTAACTGAAGCGAAGTATCTAGCTTTCTAAAACGTTCTCGAGAAGTTATTCACATTAGCGCGGATATCCGCAAACTATTGTCTTCAGTGGTTCAGAGAGGCTTTAGAGAGCCTCAGGTGACTGATATCGGCTTATTTATGCAAACATTTAATTGCAAATTGTTGGTGCTTTAAGTATTGAATTGTAATCAGAACTCCAGTTCAGATTTTCATTCACGGTGTGTGAATTTAAACAAAAAATGCTATCCCTATTCTTGTAACAAACGTAAATAAAATAATTCCCAAGGAGTGACGGACATGAGGGAGGGTTTGACGGGAACGGGGCTTGAACCCATACTTCCCAGTAATCCTTATATAACTTATTATTATTATATACTTATTACTTATAAACTTACTTATTATATTATGTCTTAAATGTTGTAATTAATATTCGATAAAAACATTTCAATTGCAAAATATTGACCTCACTTTGTATAAAAACATCGCATATGATTTTTCAAAGATTTTTCTTAGTTATATTCCCTAAAATTTGTAGATGAACACACAAAATGGTGGCACAGTTCATTTTCCGTGTATTGTAAATCTGTATTGAGAGTTATAAATTATTTATAAAAGTTTGTATATTTTTTGTTTTAGAATTTTAAGTTTTTCGTAAACGTATTTTCTATATTGTTCTGTTTTTTATTTTCTCTTTCTGATGAGTCATTCTATGCGGACTAAGGGAGGTTCTAATTCATTATTTTTTTTATTCATACCCACATACAGCATTAACGCCCCGTCCGACTAACAGTCTGTCGACAGGACGGATATACACAAATATAGAAAAATACATATCAGAAAATGAAATTACAGATTGATGCAGCTCAAGGCTCACATACAAAGGATAACAAACGAAAGTGCTGAAAGTACAATAAGAAAAAAATACCAAATGAAAGGAAAAATTACAACGAAGACTAATGATATCAATAACATAGGAGTGCAGTCAAATACATTACAGAAGATGGAGAAAAATACAATGTAAACATTATCCATTATTGACATTGTATAATTGTAACAACAATAATAATAAATAAATAATTAATCAGCTATAATTCTGAAATACTCAGATTCCCAATCGTACGAGGTGCGGATTTACCGGAATCTACAAATGATAATGTGTACTTATATTTTTAAGTAATTGAAGTGATCTTGTGACGGGAATCGTTTTGGCAGAAATTAACTATATTCAACTCATAATCAGTGCCTTTATATTTATGTATATTTGATATTCTTTCCGCCAGCCGTTCAAAATTTGAACCGTTAAGTCATAATAAAACGGTAAGTCAACAAGTTTTCAGCACAGCTAATGGATACATACTTAGCTTAATCTATGCATACCAGAAAATATATCAATTATATTTTTATAGACATTATAATACATTCATTATAATTACATCATTAAACCCTAGCCTACCCTGGTATTTGGGATCTTGTATACTAAGGAAAGAATTTCTCGGACGTAAATTCCGCGCAGCATCCTTGGTCACGTGCGTTTCGTGAACCGCAATTCGGCCTTTACTACGTTTAAAAAATTGTATTATAAGTAAAAGGAAATTGAGTTTGTAATTTGGTATGGAAATAAATATCTCCAATGCAGTAAAAGTTCCTGCCGAAACTATTTTCGGAGAGGCTGTTACAATGTCGAAACAGCACGCAGCGTACAGAACTATAAACATAAAAGAATCCGCACTGTGAAGATATATCATTCGAGAATTTCTCCACCCCATTCACCAATCCATTTTTATTCCTTGTAAATGGGTGAGTTGCTACTGCGAACATCTTGACTAAGAGCACGTCACATTCTACGCAATTGAGATTCCTCAAGGGTGGTGAAATAGGCGGATACACTTTTGTTTTATTTAAGTAGTGGCGCCAACGTATAGGATCCTTTCGTAACCATCTACTTGAAATAGAATATTCGGCTAACTTTTTGTAACGGCTGAAAGAAAATGTCTACTACTACTAAAGAAGAATGTGATGGTAAAATTTCACGAAGTTCGATTCAATCGAGGAGATTTTCGAAAAATCGAAAAACCAATATCCCCTTCAAATTAAATGGAAAGCAACAGCATCAACTTGTCCCCATTAAAACGAATAGCAGCTGATGAAAAATGGCAAAATGGTTTGGATTCCTTTTAGCTGGTTGAGTGAATTTAATAATGAGAGATTTAAAACAAATGTTATTCATCCATCCCATTAAAACGATGGATCATATAAATAATGCCTTTAGTGATGTGACGGAATTTTTGAAACGATTTCTGGTTTTTAAATAGGAATTCAGCAGCACAAATGAAAATGATAATAGTAATTACGCGACTTTGTTCAGAATAAAATGCATTTTAATAATAGATTTAAACTGCAGCATTCGATTAACATTATCGAATGTCACGCAAAAAAATAAAGGGAACTACCACGAACACTTTTACTCGTTTTTCATTATCTAAAAATCATTAAATTATACCGATTAGCAAATATATTCCTCGGCGATTGAGAATTGCCGACCCTTGCTTTATAGAAATACCAATATACGTTTAAAATAATACGTTATAAAACTTGTATTTTGAATAAAACTGAGTTGAACAAAAGACGAACTTTATTTCCTTAAATTACTTAATTGCCAACTGAATAATTGCGTCATAATATTTTAATGAAATAATATCGTTATTACTCAAAAACACCTTTTCAACTACATTACCAACCTATTAACTCATAATTATATCTTTATTATCTCAGATCCTTTAAGATCGACATATTTTTTTACTTAAATATTTCATCGACTTCACGGTGAATTGCATTGGACAATTGGATGGATTATTTCTAACACGAAATATGTTTCAAACTTTGAAGTAATCAAATGAGGTAGAGCCGCGCCCAGCCCACTTGCCGCCCCTTAAAATTATATACCAAAACCATTCATTTCCTGATTTTCAGGTAAAAATTATTTTGCAAGACTTTAAAAACCAGTATTTCATGACTCCGTTACCCAGCTTACATTGGTCACAAAACATCAGTAACAATCAATGCATATTCCGTATCCTGACGTAGTAGATGGCCATTATGAGTTAATAGTTCGCATTCCGAAGGAATAAGAAATCCATGAAGTCCGGCCAAAAAGGATAGAATTTAGTTCGCATTACTCTTGAGTATCATTATCTTAGCAGCATCAGTATCTGGAAGTGTCAATAAAACACGCAAAGTTATTTGCAAAGTAAGAAATACACCAATCAAACCTCTAGTAAATATAAAATGAATGGTATCAAGCGATAATTGGTAGAATTTCGTCGTCAGAACAAAAGTTCCGATGATGGCGTAAACTCACGCCGAAACCGGTAAACGCGTGCTAATAATTTTGTGGAATTTTTACAAGTTTTGTCATTAGGTACTGAATGCTCTAGTAAATATATATTCCAAAATCTGGAGGATTTATTTTTTGTAGCAGAAAATCTTTTATTGATTCCAATTCTTCGATTAAATCCATTGCACAAATATTCCTTTCTCGTCTTGAGTTATCCATAATTCTTTCCTCTAAACGTTCGCAAGTATTTGTAGTAGTAAGTAGTAATTCCACATTATAATCTTTCCTAGATGATTCGTGTGTATCACACAGAAAACAACAAATTTATTTTTTTTTATTTTTTGTAATGATTATAATGGTTGCATAAGTTTCTGTTGCCGTCCTTTAGATGCCGCCGCCCGGGTTCAATTCACCACTTGCACCCTTAGGGCGGCGCGGCTCTGAGATGAGGATTTTCCGTCAGCGGTGAAATATATCGAAACATTGATCTAAAGCAGACGGATGGCCAGCGAAAATGTACGTGGTTAAGTGAAAATTTGGAATGCTTAAAATCAACTATTGAATTGATGATAGAAATATCTCAGTATTCTGTCTGTTCTATCTCAATCCGCACTTTAGCAGCTCTTCATGTTCTTTACTTTCTCAGCAGAGACGTTTTCATTCCTGTTCCGCGTTTTTCACCCTCCAAAATTCCTTCCTTTCACTTCCCTTTCAGCGAGGTCGTTCCCAATTAATATAAAGAACCCTAGAGCGAGGCACCCCCAGGAACCTTAAATACATTTCTCTCGTCTTATTTATAACACCTTTCAAAGTTAATTGGACCTCGATCAACAACGTAACCAGGAAAGCGTTCTTAATCTCCTCTTCCATCTAATCGACACCTTTCCAGCCACGCACGCTAACCGGAAGATTCGCATTAAAGAAGCCTATTTCTTCTCCTTATGGAATGAAGAACAACCGGTTATCGAAACTTCTCCCTTGAAATACATCCCCTCGCGCTAAATAAAGTTCCCGGATCCTAATGGCAATGTTGAAGATTGCCTTGGCAGTGATCCTGTGTTTCTGAGCACAAGATCATCGTCGCAACCACCCACAACTCAACCATTCCCCTAAAGGGTGGCTTTTCGCCGCGAGCAAGGGGCGTGAACCTGGATGCGACGGGCGTGAAACACGGCGACCGTGAACTTATAAATAGAGGGAGTCGAGAAAAGGGAATGGCGAAAGAGAAGACACACTATCTCTTGCGCACGTCGCCCGGTATATAAAGGGGTACGCGCTATCTGTAGACCCGAAGACGTATCGGAGTAAGGTGCCAGAAGTCGCTCTGATACTTTGCGTGAAAGTGTTGGAACCTCGATGTCCTCGGAAATCGGAATCTTTTTGCTTTTCCCTCGCGATTCGAAACGGCCAAGTACGTAGCTTGAGAAAACTTTCTCGGGATTGAATGGAATCCCTTCCTTTGCCAATTAATTTCATGGGGAATTTTGACGAAATGTGGTGGGAAAGGAAATGTAAAGATATCCTTTTAGTTCGCTTATAGCAGAAGAATATTTGATGATATAACTCAAAATTATTCAACCTTGACGGCGAAATGTTTAGCATTCTAGCTTATTATCATCAAGATCCCGGGTTCGAGTTCCAGCGATTTTTTTCTGATTAGAGAATCAGGAGTTTTTGTTTGCCGACCCTTACTGTTCATGTCCCTCAGAGTAATAAAAATAAGTAAAAAATAAATTAAAAAGTTAGTCTTTCGTCTTATTATTATATATAGGACCGTCCGTAGAGCACGCAATCCAGAGAACTGTTTGAAATTTATCCTCCATAAGCCACCAGTAGCATTTAATTCATTTCATGATTAATTAATTCGATTAACAATCCGAGTCATTGAAAAATGCATTATATTGACGTTTACTTCGGATAAACAATATAATAATTTTTCTTCGACTAAATTCAATGTTGCATTCATTAATTTCCTTAATAAACTTTCAATTTCTTTCTCGCCTGGCGACAAGTTACTCAAAGCAGAATATTTACAATCACTTTCGGGGTAGACGAACTGTCCGTGAAAATTCCTATTTTCGAAATAAGGAAAACACTTCCCTCTACAGACATAATACGTCTAAATTTATTAATTCGAAAAGATAATTGGAAAGATAAGTTTGGAAATGTTGTACTTGCTTCAACTACTTTTAATAACGCCTCTTTAGCTCAGTGGTAGAGCACTGGTCTCGTAAACCAGGGGTCGTGAGTTCAATCCTCACAGGAGGCAATAATTTTTAATTGCTCTCAATTGCACGTATATAGCTGAAATTGATATTGACACAAAAAATCAATTACAATACCTTGCTGAAGCCTTTCCACACTGATAAAAAAGATGAATCGGTCAATTGTATTTATTAGGACCCAGGTTTTGCCTCTTTCTCAGATGCAAGAATGGATGTTTTGAGTTTTATAATTTTCTCACATTCATTAGTCCTCATTTATTTTTATTTAAGGGGATTTTTGTGAGATCTTTCTTTTTCTCCTAATTAAGTGTGATTTGATCAATTACTTTTTGTTGATTCCCAGTAGGCAGTCAGTGTTTTAACCCCAAAACAGAACTACTTATATACTCAAATGTATTCATCTAATGTATTTGTATTTTGTACATGGTATGTCTGTATCCATAAAATATATTTTCTTTTCTTGACTTCCTTTGAAAATTTATATCTATATTTATCTTATATAGATTCAACATACATTCAACATGAATTAGACATTTATCATTTTCTTTGCACGTGAAACTGCGTAAGTTATCAAAAATATGCTTATGCCTCACAACGGTGTAACAGCAAATTTTATCGGAATATCAACCATCTATTTTCGAAGAAATCATCGAAGAGAACAATCAAGACTAAACATTCTTCAGGTTTTTGCGGTAAAACACACGAATTTACTCGCTAATTGCTAACGTTCCCATGGGAACTAATAATAGAGAAGATTTATTTATGCCGAAGATTGATCTCGTGCCATCTGATACACCTTCGCTATGAGAAGAAGAGAATTCCCATTGAGTACAGCAGTCGTCGAGACAACAAATAAGTCTCAAGGTCGAAACCGAGACAAAGAGGGATTTTATTTGTCATAGCCCCTGTTTAGCCAAGGACGATTATACGGTTTGTTGTCTAGAGTAAGGCGATTATGTCATGTAAAGCAGGCCCATTGGTCCTATTGGTCGATTAATTTTCCGAATCACTGGAAAATGAACTATCTTTGTATACTTTATGAATCTTTCAGATAAAGAATATAATTGTACATAACCAAATGTAAGAAATAAAACAATTTTTGGATAATTAGACTTATTACTTCTCATATTCAATATTACCGAAGAGACATAAGATTACTCCAGTCTTTGATATTTTGAATTTAGAGAAAAAAGTAGGAATGCATAGGATTCAGACCAGACGTAAAAAATTCATACCTATTTAAAATGTAGAAAATTGGAACGATATTAACTGTTAAAGTAAACAGCGGAATCGAAAAAGTGCGTCCTGCTGTTCTGAATAAAAAAGATAATGGTCCAATATTAAAATGTAAACTTAAAACGGACTGTCACTAATTTTCACTTCAAGGTCTGGTATCATATTTTTATCCTTATATATTATTTTATCACAGTTTAAGTTAAGGTTACTGTCAATCTCCTATTAATATGATAAATTAGCATGGAAAATAAGTACAATCTTCACTTTCACTCGTCACTTTATTTTAACAAATATTATAATTCCTAACCTTATAGTGAACATCACTTCAAGTACATTTTAAGTATAGGTTATAATACGGGGCCAGTATTTTGTATTTCGGTCAAAAAGGAATTTATATCAGGGTATAGTAAAATACAACGAAAAATCTTATGATATGCAATAATTTCATCAGCTTATTGTGAAATAAACTGCTAACTGTAAATCGTAAGCCGCTGAATACGATTTGAAGAAGAAATGTAAGTACTTCGACTTAATTTCACTCTATAATTTTCATTCATCATCGCAAAGAATAGCATATATTACCATGATTAAAACAGTTGTTTCCCTTTCATCGAAAAGTTAAATCGAACAAATGGATAAAAGTACCAGAATAAGAAGAGTAACCAAGAAATGCTTTCATAGATATCTATACAGTGAATAAATAGTGAATAACAAATATTTTTCTGCAAATTTTATAACCATTTTTTTATTTAGTTTACCATAAAATCGTCAGTATCAGAAAAAAATCTAAACCGAAAAGTGGTTACCATTTTCAAGGAAAGTCTTCTAGGTCATGTTCTCATTTTAGACTTACTAACATATGGTGTACAGAAATCGTACGGGGGAGAATTCCTTGGGGGAAAGAATTCGCTGAGAGTCGGTAGAAATACGAGAAATACTCGTACATCAACGGCAGAATTAATCTCGTAAAAACAGGAAAAGGTCGAATAAATTAAGAATAGCGAAACAAAACAAAATTGGCAATTAGTCGTCAAGGTATACATCGCCTGAGTAATACCATAATAAATATGAAATTTCAGTTTAGAGCTAAGATTGCGATGGGAAAACGAAAAAAGAGCATTGAAAAAAATAAAGATGAGGCGACGCGAAATAGATAAGGAAGAGAACATCAAGAACCTTAAGAAAGAACCCGATGATGAAAATAAAAATAGAAATTCCAAAAATAGATTTATTTACATCCCTGTTCTTTACTGACCTAACTGCATCCAAATTCCTAGAATTTAATGACGCTTGGTGTAAATATTTCAGAATTTCCGCTTTTATCAAACTGGGGCATCTGAGATGAATAATCCCATACCTATCCCAACCGAAATTTGGACTACTACCGGGAACCGACAGGAATACAATCTAAAAATTTCAACTTTAGACTCTATCTAGTCTATTATTGGCAAAAGAATGAGTCAAAGCCTATGACTTTACGTCGTCCGAAGAGATATTTGGCTCGCAACTTCCAACTCCGGGTTGTCAACCCCTGCACGCACGCGGATACCGCCGGGAGAGCCTCGGTGATCGCAACCGAAGAATCGTCTTCTACATAATTTCCACCGCTGCGTAAATCAAAAGAAACGCATATTAATCAGACAAAGGAGTCATGAAAGACCTACCACAGTCCCGTCACGTGCTCAGGTCGAAAATAATCGAAAGAACAGGCTGTTCTCTTAAGGACGTTATTGTTAACTATAGTACTTGCGTTTCTATAGAGCGCCATTCGAATCAGTTGTTAGCGTGCCAAAGGAGTGTGGGAAAGCGGCTGAGAGCCAGGGAGCAGATGTGGGACGAGCAAATAGGGGCAGACAGGAAGGGTAAGGCGCCGGTGCCGTCAGAGAAGAATTCCTCACAGTCTGTTGCACGTTGCGAGAGAATAGATGTTAACTTGCTACCACTGAGAGTACGCAAATGGATCAAGGACCAGGAATATATGCCCTTTAGAAGAAACAAGTAATAACTAGTTCATCTGCAGCAAACTAGACCATTGCCTATGGCCAAACTATTAGCCAAGTTGATTGAGCATTGCAATAAGAAAGTTTACTGGCGCTCGCTGAATATCAGCTGAAACGTCAGGTTCATTCTTATTATAAACCGACGGCTAAAGCGGACAAGTTGAAGGTAACCACTGCCAGATTTATTTTCGTTGAGCCCTGTTCTTCAGACTGCTTTTTGCTGACGAATTCGTTCAGAATTGCGCGACTTGATTCCACTTGTACAATAGCACTGCCAAGACGACTGGTTTTCAACGATTTGCGAGCCAGATTCAACTTGTAGAAGCCAAGCCTGAACTCTATGACGCCGGTTCATGCAACATGATTCGAAGTAACTAAAAATATGCTCATTTTCGATTCAGAACTCCGTAGTCTGCAACACCCTGGATCCGGCATTTTTAAGATTGGAAGCAAACTGTTCCTGAACTGAACACTACAATGCACTATGTATGTACAGTGATGCCTCGCAACTTGACAGTCCCCCAATTCGCCAGTCCGGTAATTCCACACTCCAATGTCGGTCGTAGAACTTTGTATGAGCGTTTGTAGACATGTAGTACTGTGTCTTTTGGTATACTTTATTATTTTTCTTTCTTGGGCTCTACTGTTGCCTTCCGGGATGAGAAATTAATGCGTTTACTGCTTGACTATTTACTTCGGCACAAGTAAAAAACTAAAATTAACATCCAAAAATCATGTATTCATGTCAACTCATGTCGACACAAATTCGACAAGGGATTAGAGTCGAATTTCGAGGAACCAGTATTTTAAGAACCGAAGCAGAAAAGTTTATTATCTGCCATATTACTTTCAACAATGCAATTTGGAAAGAGTTCTGAAATCTATTGGAAAACAATATACATATGTAATGGGTAAAACATAAAACAAACTACTAGCAGTTATCATCTTCATGTGAAATACGAATTAAGAATTTCTAAATATATATGGATAGGTGAATAAGGGAGTGAAAGTTTTAATGGGTTAGCAATTCCTTTCCTTAACCCCTTTTCCCTACTGTTGCAAACCCTCCCCCATTCACCTTTCTGTAAATATTTAAACCTGAATAGACATTTCACTTGAAGATACTGCCACGGTAAGGAAACAAGTCATGAGGGAAAAACGTTACATACATCTACGAAGTTTTATATTCTTTACACTGATGATTAAATTTAAACGAATCCTTGCCTATTGCAAATTAAATACGGCATCGTCATGCCTCTGGGCTCTTTTCCATCACTGTCATTTATTAATAGGATGATCGTCACTCGCGATGCAACCGATCCGTTACTGTTTCTATCTCGTAAATGAACAACTATTATGTAACGGAGGCTCCCGGATAGCCAAGTGGGTAACGCGTTCGACTTCGCTGAAAGCGGTTTCTGGTTTGATTCCCGGTGGGGGCCTATGTGCGAAATGACCTCAGCTGTTGAATCACTTTTAATATTACTACTACTAATGGTTTTATGGCGATTGATAATAGTGGTACTGGGGGAATATATGCAATTAACTGAAACCCAAGAAACTTCATGAAGGAAGGCGACCAATACTGAGAGCATTTGGCAAGTAGCAATCGCGTAGCGATCTCAACTCCTATTGCGATAATCTAATTGGTGTGCGTCCAATCGAATTTCTTTCTCTCACTCAAGCACTCAGTTCCCTCTTCCTGCAATCCTTGAAGCTAATACAGATCATTGGATTTATAATTAAGTAATGCTGCGTCACGCCTTGTAATTAGTTTTGACCGCGGACGAGGAAGTAGAAAGGAGGTAACTTGATTATCTAATTAGAGAATAATCTTCTTGGATTAAGGAACATAAAAGAGGTAGGTAAATGGATATTAAGAATTTTTCTAGGTTCAAAGGTTCGAAAGACATTACTTCACTGATCCACGAGTTTACAATAGTGTGCCGCCAGCAGTAGAGCATTAGGACATTATGGAAAGAGATAAAGAGGACAGTCGGAATAGATTTTGAAGAATTGTTTGCAAATAAATAAAAATGCACAATAATTATTAAATTTCTATAAAAATATATTTCAAAAGCAAGAATGGGAATACGTTTCAGCTGGTCTATTCTGGCCCACGTCAGTGTTTAGTAGGCTTAAAGATGGTTATTTTTCTATAATATTACATAAATTCTATCATATCAGGCCAGACTTCGTGAAATAACATTATAATAAAAAAAGAAATTTGTAATTTCCACACTTGTGTGTGTGGAAATTACAAGGTTCTTCATTGTATTGGTATAATGTCAGATAAATTTGTCATTAATAGACTTCCAATTAGATCTTGCTTCCGAAATTATACAGGGTTTTATAGCTTATAGCTATTAGTTAGGGAAACCATGATGTACATACATTTTTATATTGACTACGGAAATAATAGATGTGTCTTCTGTCTTGGTTTCTGGGGCCCCATATTATGTAAATCAATAAACTTTTTTGACATTTGTTTTGCTTGCATATAGTGAAACTCCTTCAAAAAACGATAGGATATAATCAAAACATTATTCTTTTTGAACGTATGGGGTGAGGTGCATATCAATGCACGTAATTGTACAGCGCCTCTTTAGCTCAGTGGTAGAGCACTGGTCTCGTAAACCAGGGGTCGTGAGTTCAATCCTCACAGGAGGCAAACATTTTTAGTCGTATCTGGAAACCCAATTTTGAATTATGCTGTGAAAAAATTTCAGCCTTACAAATTCCCAGCAGACTAAAAAAATATTAATCGAATTCTTTCGCGTATAGGAGTGCTCGGACGCAATTACGATTTTCACGTTAGATGTAAAAATACGAGATTTGTTTTGATTTCACGAATTTATCTCCGTTAAAATAATAAACTATATGTTCAGCTGACTCTTTTAATTCATGAAAATCTATGACATCAGTCTATTATTACTCATATATAAACTCAACTGATTGGCGGGTAAGTTTGTGGTATTCCATGACAAATATGGAAAAAATAAAAAGGAACCACTTTTCACAAATGAACCTAGATCCTAATTTATTTAAAAACAACTATGCAAAATACCACAGAACACAATGATTAAAATACACGACATGTTTCGACGCGTAAGCGTCATCTTCAAGTGTGTTGTTGGTACATGGTACTTGTTCTGTGGTATTTAGCATAGTTGTTTTTAAATAAATTGGGAACTAGGTTCATTTGTGAAAAGTGGTTCCTTTTTATTTCTTCCATATCTATTATTACTCATGTAGCCGATCAATTTTATTCACGTCCTTATCCCAAATTGTAAGCTAGAGTTATGGGAATGATAACAAACAGAGAATTTTTGACTTTGAGGTTTGATTTTCTCATTTTTTATTTCATAGATAAAACGTGATATTTTCATTGCAATTTACTAATCTCTAAAAAACAATTTCCAACGTTATAATATCTACGACTACCTTTCATTGCAATCCTACTGATACAAAAATATGAACAAAAATAAAGACGAAGAATCATACAGTAGATAGAATATTAATTTCTTACCCTTTTGAAGGTATTTTTATAAGTTCATATTGTTTACATAGAATAGAATGCAATCTTCGATCGAAAAGAATTTCTCCTGATCGTTTAACTCCAAAATACAAATTAGAAAATGTTCGAATACACCAAGGAAGAACTTAAAGCGCTGGGAAAAAATATCCGGCTCTCGTCCTCTTCTTTCTTTAATATTTAAGGCGAGACAATGAGCTTGTTAAGGCGAGGGACCCAAAAGTTATTGCTAATAACATGCACTTTATATTATTATTTAAATATTACTACCTTATTTTACAAATAAACGATACAAAAAATTCAAAAGTAATATATTAAAAATAGTTTATTTATACAAAAACAGAGAATTACTTCTGGTCGTTCTTTCCGCAGAGTATCAGAGACTAATAGGATATAATAGGTAAGATGTTAATACAACCACTGGCGATTCGCGGGATATAATTTTAAAGCTATAAAATAAATCTAAAGGATTGGGGTAAATCTAAAGGATAATTTCATAAATATACCACTGCATGTAATGATATGAGTAATAGAAGTTATCCATGAATAGGAAAGCATGCATTCAAACATTCAAAGCATGCATTGCAAAAAAATAAATACTAAACTACTGAATTTCTTCTTTTACTCTCTGACTCTGAGAATGAGGAACGAAAATTGCGTTGGTTAGGCCTCATCTTGAATATGCATCAAGTATATGGGATCCGGCAGACGATACATGCATCCGTGAACTCGAGAAAGTGCAACGGAAAGCGATACGTTTTGTTAAGAAGTGCTACGATAAAAAAGCAAGCGTTACCAAAATGCTGCCAGATGTAGGTTGTGAATCCTTAAAAGATAGGAGATTAGAAGCTAGATTGCGATTGCTTGATAAATTTAGGGAAAGTACATTTGCGGAAGATATAGTAAATATTATATAGTAGATATTATGAGACCCCCCTGCTACCTTGGACGATCCGACAATGAGCGCAAAATAAGAGAAATAGATGCTAGGACGAGTCGCTTTAAGAATTCATTCTTTCCGCGAACTATACATGATAATAATAGGCTAAAAAAATAGTCCGAACGCCCGGTGTTTTCACCCCCTGCCACACGCCGTAAGGCGGCTTGCAGGGTATTTATGTAGATGTAGATGAAAAGTAAATTTTAATTGTATTTAAAGAGAACGAATGCTTTAAACTCATCCGGTTCGTATTTGAGGAATTTAAACTAAACTTCCATCGGATGTAGCCGCATTTTCTTTCGGAAAATATTTGGGTTTCTCCAATTTTTGCTTGCTAATCTTGGAATACCACTGACAATGACCGGATCTTACTGTTATTGAAGCGTCAAAAGAAACAGAGTTATCTCTTTGTGAAGAGAATCGCGGAAATATACATCCGTCATTAACACAACATTAAGAGCTTCCAAGAGGAAGAAGTTGCATGTATACATCCTGCGGAAAACGAAACAACCGTTGGTTAAGAATTCCCTCCATAGAAAAAAATGGACAATGAGGAAGGAAGCTACGAAAAGATGACCGACTACATTGCGAAATTTTTAAATCTTCCGGGTAAATCTGAGTGAATTGAAAACGATGCCTCGGAAAATATGCCAAAAAAGGAGAATATAAATGGAAGGCCATTTTTTACACCCACATAAAGGTACTTTTGACGTCAGGACGGGATTTTGCTAGTTTTATCATCAAGCCACCCCACGCTGCGCAGCAAAACGCAGTATTTGCGTCATTTTCCTTGTCTTGCAATCTGAAAATTTGCGATGAAACTATTGTTACGACTGAATTGCCTTTAAAATAATATAAGATAAAGAAAAGTCAAGATACAGATAATTTTTTTAGAAGTACGGCTTAAACAAAGTTATATGATACAACAATAACTTTTCGTAATATACTTAGAAATGCCGAACTAAAAAAGGGCAGAAAATTTAATTGGCAGATGGACTTGATTACAAAAATATCAAGATTTAAAAATATTTAAATCATATACGATTAAAAACCGTCTTATCGAAAAGCATAGCAAGGGAAATTTATGAGTGAATAGATTCCAAATAGCATTAGCTTGTATAGGATGAGTTTATACACAAATAAAGGGATTGGATTTTATTCGGAGAACTTCGATGAGGTTGTGATCTCAACAGTGTTTTTCTGGTGTATGCTAAATTTAATTTAAGAATGAGGTTAGGCAAATAAATTCTTCCAGAAAAGTTCAACTATTGAGAATTACGGGGATATATTGAATGACATGTAAGAGTCTTCAGACGGATGCGGATGCTAATTCAAGGCCCTCCGAGTGTACATCGAAGCTAATTCAGTGATAATATCGAACGTCTAATAAATAAAACGTAACCCATGAATTGAATAAACATTTACATTATATTGGACTAGCGGTGAGGCTACGGTGAGTTTAGATTAAGTGTATGGTAATACATACAAATGTAGGATTAATAGATACACTTAATTTACATTATATGTTATTCTATGCTTTACATTAGGGATGGTTAACCTATGTCGCATCCGCCAAAAGTGGCGCATTGAACCCAGAGAAAGTTAAAAATAAATATCTCACCAAATTTAAATACATACAAAAAGATACACATTCTCATATACACAACTTAATTTACTGGTGGATTCATTAGAGTGCATGCAATATACTTTATTTGGATAATTTTTTATTGTTGTTTATGGCTCATTATTGTAGTTTGTTCATCGCAATTTAAATTAAAAATTAAAAAATTGACGTATAAACTACGAGAGGTTGGCCACGACTGCTTTACAAAATTTATCTTACATTTTAGATATATCATTAATAATATATTATTTCTCATTCATACATTAATCGTCTTTAATTGTCTTACAAATAATTGCAATTTTTAGACAACTTATTATGATTGCTATTTTACAAGAAACGGAAGCGTCATTTAAAGTACTTTTACTAACATAAGTATGATCAAGGTTACTCCTGTATTCTCTCTTACTTTTACTACTTTTCTTATGGAAACATAAACCTTCACACTCACTTACTTGATTGGGAGTAGAAAACCAGAACGACCTTCCTGAATTCGTAAAATTCGATTAAAAAAATGTCAATGATGTGAGAGCTGAGAACAAAAAAAAAACACTTAGAATAAGTTAAGAAAACTCAATGAAGAAATTAAGTACTGTATTGGAGTGGTTCAATGGTGCATAAGATCACCATTGAATAATTTATCAGTTCGTGTTCACCAATTTACCAAAGAATTACTTCTGGTCGTTCTTTCCGCAGAGTATCAGAGACTAATAGGATATAATAGGTAAGATGTTAATACAACCACTGGCGATTCGCGGGATATAATTTTAAAGCTATAAAATAAATCTAAAGGATTGGGGTAAATCTAAAGGATAATTTCATAAATATACCACTGCATGTAATGATATGAGTAATAGAAGTTATCCATGAATAGGAAAGCATGCATTCAAACATTCAAAGCATGCATTGCAAAAAAATAAATACTAAACTACTGAATTTCTTCTTTTACTCTCTGACTCTGAGAATGAGGAACGAAAATTGCGTTGGTTAGGCCTCATCTTGAATATGCATCAAGTATATGGGATCCGGCANAGCTGAGAAAAAAAAAAAAACACTTAGAATAAGTTAAGAAAACTCAATGAAGAAATTAAGTACTGTATTGGAGTGGTTCAATGGTGCATAAGATCACCATTGAATAATTTATCAGTTCGTGTTCACCAATTTACCTGAAGCTAATATTGATGTAATATGAATAATTTTAATTTTATATATAAATTTTTTGATAACTAAATAGAAAATAAATTCTATTGTTTAGAATGCATGCGCTATCCAGATAGAGTCAAAACTGGACCCATGGAAATTGTAAATATTGAGGATTTGTAATCACAGTAATAAATAAACAAAAGAATAATAACAACTCCGTTGATTTAAATCATATAAACCGATACTTATGGAAATAGTCTCAAAATCCAACACTGTAGATTTCAAGAAGTTCAACAATTTGTATAAAAATTGTGCCTTTAGCAGTTTTTCCCACGAATTTGAGGATCTGTTCCTTAATTAGCGTCCTCGAGTGACCTCTTGAATGATCCCTGCCCATACAATGTGACTACTATATTCCGAGAGTCATCCAAGCGTTTAGCGTGCGACTCGTAGGCGCCACTGAGAGTGGCATCCCTCTCCCAAGCGTTTGACGTCAAAGATCTCCCGAATTGGCAAGTCTAGAGAGGTGGAGCGGTTACGGAACAAACCCCTTCACATTTTTATAAACGCGCGAACTTGCTTCCTTTGAGACAACGGCGCCAAAGTTTTCGCCCAATGGTCGTATCGAAGATTAAGGAGAGAATTCCAATAAGACTCCATATCTCGATTCTCCGTCTTGGAAAATATTAAAAATAGGAAAAGCGAGTAAACTTTCGTTTTCGTGCGTCACAAACTTACTTACTTCTCCCTGAGAGGATCCCCATCTAGAGTTAAAGTATTTGCGTACTTGTCCCTTATTCGTTCAAGTCTCAAATACTGCTGCGGAATCTGGAATCTACATGAAGTAGGGTTGGTCTCAGATTTAGAGATGGTTCAACGTAGAGCGGCCCGTTTTGTTAGAGGAGATTTCAGGTTCGGTAGAAGCATCACCGGCGTGATAAAATCACTCCGGTGGAACTCGCTGCAGGAGAGACCTGATTACCGATGAAAGCTTTTCGAAAAAGTCATTGGTCTAGAATTTTTAGGTGAAGTAAATGATATTGTCATTCCGGTAAACAACGAGCGCGATCTTCGAGAGGCGACCAAGCGTTACCAGGAAATAATCGCAAAAACGGATGGTTACTTCTGGTGGTTCTTTCCGCATAGCATCAGAGAATCTAATAGATTTAAATCTAGTAGATTTGGTATGGTGTTAATACACCCCCTGCCATACTCCACTGGCGGCTTGCGGGGTATAAATCTAAATCCGAAGGACTGAGGAAAATTGACTAAAATCTAATGCATTATTCGTTAAAGAAATAATTCCAAAATCTCTTCTTTACTCCTAGAAACCAATCCAAAATACATAAGTTAAACCGTAACCATCTGTAAATCTCTTACAAGCAGTATTCTTCAATTTTCGCTATTGGAACTACCACTTCCCCTTTCCCCCGCTCTACTCCTGCAGTTTTCTTTTTAGAATACAGAGGTCCTTTACCCTTTTTCTCTTAAAATGCCTTTTTATTGGCATCTACTATAACCCCTTCGCCTCATGGCGGCCAATTTGCAACGAAACCGGTCGTGATTCGATAAACCTTGCAAAATTGTAAGTTAGGTAGCTATTTTAACTAGCTATTTTAACTAGAAAATTACGATCAAGACATAAATATATGATAAACAGAATTGAACATTTAGGTGCTGAGTGGATTTCAATAAGAGAAATTTTAGGTAAAGTTGGTGTTGCAAAACTTGATAGAAGAAAAGAAGCTAATTGTTGTGTTTGCAGTACTAAACATAACAGAAAAAGATCCCGAACTGTATGCTTCAGATGCAATAAAGGATTGCATGGGGAGTGTTTAGCCGAGCACAAGCGCAACACGATGAAATGTTCCTTTTTGATATTGAGCTTTATTTCTCATGAATAAACTGAAATTTGTAAGTCATATTCAAGTATAAGAGACTAAAATATATCCTCTTTTATTATGTATATGCAAAATAGTGATAACTTTAGAGATTGTGCAGTTATATAACTTTGAAAATTATTTTTTGATCTGAAAAAAATTAATTTGTTCAATCATTTTCTATAAAAAAATAAATACCACTTTTTAAAAATTTAAATTTACTTTTATTTAAACAACAATATGTTTTGAATATATGTTCAAAATTTCAGCATCTTATATCAAGAGGTATACACGCAAAAAATANGATCTTGTGGTCTCATCGTCATCTGAAGATTCAACCTCCCTTATTAATGAACCTCTTCTCAAAGTGGATAATCCTCATTCACCATTAGTATCAATCTTTATGATGCAACTAAGTGCCTGCCATCTATTGTAGAATTCTGTGACTTTAAAAACTGTGATATTGAGAGACTAAATATTGATTGGCATTGGCACACGGAACTCTTATGACACTAGCCTTATTATATATTATTCACTTAAAAATTAATTCCCAGAATAAGTAAATGTGGATTCTGCCCATTAGTGTTAATAATTAATGATAATTAACGTCAATTATTACATATTAATCCCATCATTGACATAATAAAATAGATAATATCAAATCTCACTCAATGTTCTGGCACCATATTGGCACGGAGTTCCTTTATATATTGTCAAATATTTTCCTTTATATGAAATATTTTATAGAAAATATTTTCCTTTCCTTTATAATTCCTATATAGTCTTTTATATTTGTCACTACCAAAAACCTCGTTCAGAGCCAACACAAGATTTTTATGAATAAATATTCAACATCGTATTGCAAAAAACGCAAATACCAAACAACTAGTAAAATTACCAAAACCAAACGCCCGGAAAGCGGGATATCCGGGTTCGGTTTCCGTCTACTTCGGGCTTTTTCCCTTTGTGCTCTTTCTTTAACATCCTGCCTGTGTACCATGCGTTACTCGTCGCTGATTGAATTAAACTGTGCAATTTTCTTAGATAATTGTATCTATCCATTTGCATCTGATTTTTGAGTAGTAATTAGGTTTATCTGTAAGTGACAGTCAGTGTATTTAACTCCTGGTTTAATTATATCTGAATGCCCTTCACTCTGTCTCTACACCTCCCTTAACCAACTTCCCATGGTTTCTTTAATAATTTTTATTTCAAACATATTAAAATTTTTTTCGGCTAGCAAATAATGTAATATGTCGCAATTAGTCGCCATAATATATTTGAGTTAACGAAAAGTAAAGGTTGTATAATCATATATTGGTGCTCTATCTACAGAATCATGATTCATGATCATCATAACTCTATCACTTCATCTGCCACGGAGTTTTTCCCATAAGCCATAAATTNAATATGTCATAATTAGTCGCCATAATATATTTGAGTTAACGAAAAGTAAAGGTTGTATAATCATATATTGGTGCTCTATCTACAGAATCATGATTCATGATCATCATAACTCTATCACTTCATCTGCCACGGAGTTTTTCCCATAAGCCATAAATTTTGACATTTAGCAAATTGGAGTTCGCCTAGAATAGCAGTGACTTATCTGAAGTTTTCTCTTCCGCCAGACTCTTCCTAAACGTGCGTAAATCTTCTCGCGGGAGATTTAATCCCTTCCCGCGTGGGCGTTTCCCGGATAGCCTGTTACCTCAGCTTCAATTAAAAATAATCCGCTGCCTCAAATATTTGCGCCATTCAAGCTGGAATGCGCTCACGAGGAGGGAGGTGTTTGAGGAAAGTGTTATCCGCCTGAATCCCATTAACGACAGCTACAAATCGCATTGATCACGAGGAATCACCATCTTGAAAGAGCAGTGCAAATCGGATTTGATCATCCGGATTTTATGAGATGTGCATGTATATCATTATGCGATGCCTACTGAAATGCATAATTCCTTTCCAGATAAATGAATTTCTAACGCAAAAACGATAATTCATCGATTGCTTGAAAAGTTAGCCAGTCCAAAATTCGATCGCAATGACCAGTCCACCCATTTCGTTTCAAACGAAAATGCAAATCATCAGTATTTGCACAATTTTAGTAGAATTCACCATTAGACTGACAAAACATTTCATTCGAAATCCGTCCAAGTATGTTTTAAAAAGATTGATATGATATCATCTGTCGTAAACTACGAGCATATTTTTAAATACATACTCGTAATTATGATTGACTTGAAATTAATCATGAAAAAATAACTCTCGTGCGGTTAAGATCACTTTCTGTATCCCCGTCGATACCTGGAATAGCAAATACTAAACACTCAATAACGATAGCTGATACAATAACGATCACATTTGCTGAAAGATATACAGGGTTTTTTATACTCTTAAGAATTTATTTCCGAGAGGAGTGGGTAATAGTAAATAGGACGGTAGTTATGGAATTAGATTACGATTATATGCAAATTTATCAGTTAAACAAAAACTGTAGCATTTCATCCAACAATAAGATGAACTTATTTCCAGGCTTTCTCAAGCGTAATATGTAGCATAGAACAGAAATCGCCGACAGCTGGTCCACGGACCATTTGGGCATTATTTGCAATTATTATGTTTTTTATACACTTTCATTATATTCTGAATCCTCTTTATATAAATTCTTAGGGTAAATGAGCGAAGATAATCGCATTGCATCAATGATAACAATGATTTTATCATTATTTGTATCTTATTAGAAACAATATTAGTGGTTCGCAAAATTCAGCATTGCGAGTTTGCTGTTTGGTGAGGTCCAATAGGTTGGCGACCCTGGAATAGACTAAGTGGTAAGGTTCATAAAGAAAATACGCTCTATCTAAAACAGTCCGCATCTTAATGACCTCTTTTGATCACCGAACAATCTAGGTCGGACGTCAGAGCATTAGTCAGCAAGGAGAAAATATTTGTCTGTATCGTTTGCCCGAAAGAGTTTAACGATTAAGCTTTTACCGGACCATATCACACCACCTACACTGAAAAATAGTGATCCTCGATGAGAAAGGATCTTCGATTCGATATTTTTGGAACTATTCCAAATTGCTTCAGAAACTGACCGTCAGCAGGAGCAAACCGGTTCTATTGCTCAGGGATTTATGAGATAGGAATACGCCTAATTGGGTGATTAGGTAACCCTAATTGCAACGAAACCTGCAACGAAATTAAATCTATATAAGCTCATATAGAACATTTAAGCGACCACGAAACAGAATCATAGGTTTTCGTTATTTAAACAGAAATTTAAGTCCATTCTTTGTTAACGAACTATAAAATGACGCCAACTCTAAATGAAGTAAAATAATAACAAAATACTTCGATGTAATTAAATTGAGAATGTTCTGGAAGAAGTTTTTAAAACCCTACACTTGGAAAAGAAGGGTTTAGGGATAAATGGGTAGAGAATCAACACAATACCCGCATCTTCTAATAATCATATTCTCAGTTATTTGTTATTTGATATTGTACTTAATATTGGTATTTTTAATAGTTATGTTTTAAACATTCTTATTTTAAATTTGTATTGTTACTACTTTATTTTTAATATCTATGTTCTTTTTGATTTTTAAAATTGCATATACATTTATTGTTATTTATATTCTTTTTGTATAGGTTAAATGGAAGATGGGACTTCATAGTCTTTATGTGTGTAAATCAGTCACCTGTGCTTTGCAGATGTCATAGTAATCTTCGAAACCAACGCAGAAGAACTAACTTGAAATCTTCAAGTACTAAACTCAGCATGATGAAAGATAGGACTCAAGTAGTTCAAGTATCTTGGAACAATGTTGTCCGAGAATGAGTCGAGTGATCTGGAGATTACGGCTAGAATACAAGCAGGTAATAGACGCTTGTATGCACTAAACAACATCCTGATTTCGTGGGGTGTGTCACAAGCACTCAAATTAAGGTGATATAAAACCCTTATACTCCCTGTAACGCTATATGGGTGTGAAAGTTGGAGTGCGAGGAAGCAGGACCTAAAGATACTCGCAATTTTTGAGAGAAGATGCCTCAGGAAAATCTTTGGACCAGTTCAGGACTGTTACACAGGAGAGTGGCGGAGGCTATACAATAAGGAATTAAATGAACGATGTAAGGAGCCAAATATTGTTGGAGTGATGAAAAGCAGGAAGCTGGAATGGGCTGGACACGTAGTAAGAATGAGTAGGGAGCGATGGCCTAAAATTGCAATGGACATTATACATGCGGGGAAGATACCCGTGGAATAGCCAAGAAAAAGATGGATATACGGTGGCAAGGAAGATCTGTAGCTACTTGAGGCTTGGGAAGAATGGCAACAAACTGCCAATAACAGAAAAGAAATGAGAACCTTGGTCATAACATCGTCCACTGGGCCTGATCGCGGATTAGTAGTACTAAACTCAGCAGGATGAAAGATAGGACTCATGATGAACTTAACAAAAACGAAGGAATGTATAATTCTACTGCAGGTCAAGAGCCAGTAAAACTGGATGAAATGCCTTTGGATGTCTGCTCAAAATACACATACCTAAGACAGCTGGTAACAACTGGATATAACAGCAGGATAAACTAAGTAAAAAGAAGAATTAAACTGGGCTGGAGTGTCTTAGGAAGAAACGCATATATTCTTAAGTCAAAATTGCCAATCGCCTTGAAGAAAGTTAGAAAGTTAGAAAAAGTGTATTACAATGCTCTGGGTACAAATTACGCCTAAGAGCAATAATAGAAATACAGTGTGTTACATAACACAAAAAAAAAGAAACTGCATTTGACAAAGTATTACTGTGACAACATAGAGAACTGTGGAAAGTCTTTGACCAATGCATTTTACCTGTCGATAACCCAGCGGCTCCAGACAATGCAAAGAAGTACAGAACGGTGTATGCTTGGAATCACAAGAAGAGACAGGAAACGCAACACCTGGGTGAGGAAGATGACAGGAGTGACAGTCATATAGTATATTAGTATTATTGAAAGTGCTTCGACAGCCAAGGTCATTTTGCACGTAGGCCCTCACGGGGACCCGGGACCGCTTTCATTGAAGTCGAACGCGTTGCCCACTTGGCTATCCAGGAGCCCTGTGACAGTCATCATAGATAAGGTAAGACCAATGTAATGTGGGTGTGGGGAAGCCATGCTGCGAGAATGAACGACAACCGATTGACGTCAGCAGTTCTCAGCTGGACACCAAGAGATGTGAAGAGACCAAGAAGAAGACCGAAGGACAGGTGGAACAGAGGCATCATCAAGCATTTTGGGGTAACATGGCTACGAGAAGCTCAGAATAAAGAGAATTGGAAAGCACTTGGGGAGGCCTACGTCCGAAGTCAGATTGAAAAAGGCTGAGGATGATGATGCTGATGAAATTGAAAACACTCTATTCACCGCTAGATTACGGGGTGACTGACGTCATCCACGTTTCGCCCACGGCATTTCGTCATGGCCTACTGTGAACTAACAAACTGGAATAATTTCAATAGCTTCCTTCCGTAATAAGAATCACCCGAGGAATTCCATCGCATCAAAAGTGGAATGTATTTTAAATTCAATGAAGATTCATTGATAGCTCGACTGACCTATATAATTATTTACGCAGTAATATTCCTTAGCAGAAACCCTTGCAGTCTAACGTTACCAAAATCTAATATAAATTTAAAAGCAGTTGAAACAATAACCTTTTTTCAGTGATCAAAAATCGACAGAGTTAGTATTGCTGTGCTCTTTCCTGAAATATTTGCGAACGCGTATGCGTTTTTTTATACACGCGTGACCATCTTTGGAAATGCCCATTAGATAGATTCAGGAAGCATAGGATCCTCTCCAAAAAATCTAGCGATGAAAGTTATTTTTATACGAATCATAAAGTGTTGGGAAACTTTTCTGGAGACCTGTATAATATTAATATTTGCACTTTCTTTTATTTCAGCTATGAATAGAGGGGAACTACAAAGGGGAAAGAAATTCCTTTTTACAGCATTCGAAGAAAAGAATAATTTTACCTTCCGCTCTAATAATTATAAATGCCAAATTTGCTTTCTCTTTACGAATAATATGCCCATGAAAATCTATTTAGGCCATGTACCTTTGAGCTTTCTCGTTGCTGAATTGCCACCGTTGTACCGTCGTTAAATACTGAATAGGATCGCGTCATTGTATCAACTACATTCCTGCAGAGAAGCGTCAGGGTAAATGTTTACGAGAGGCGGTGGCACGAGATTACCAGAGCCATCCTATACATTCTGGTCGTCCACCTGCTCCCCTCCAACAGACATGTTAACCCGTTGTATGCCAACTGAATGGACCCGCCCACGCTTTTATGAAGTTGCCATTTTCGTTCAAGAAATAGAAAGGGGGATAGGACTGCCCTGTTCTCCGAATTAAGTTCAATGTCTGTTCGTAGAGTCATCATGCTGCGGGCTGGTTTGAACCTCATACACCGTGCCACTAGCTACCAAAAATTCTGGAGAGGGAATGAGGCTCACGAGGCAAGATGAGGAGTGTGGTATTTTGCCCTTGCTTTTCTCTATGACTCAAGTTACTGCAAGCAAAAAACGTCCACATAACTGCAAAACGACTCTATTGGTAACAACGTTCACGATATTTAATAAACAATGACCAAAATGAATACCATTATTCGGCGTCATTTATTAGAGTTAGTAAATAGGGATATGGATATTTTTCACTCCCTGCCATACACCACTGACGGTTTACAGAGTCAGTATGTAAATGTAAACTGTGTTCCAACGAAGTACTTATGTTAATGAAATCATGAAAGCACGAAAAGAGGAAACTAGACTAGACTTAGCAAGACTAGACTACACTACTACACTACACTACAAGTTCCAAGTGCGAATATATTTTTCATTATTTTCCCTCACATTTAGGAAGGATCCTGTACGTTAGCAGATCGATCGCCCTGAAATTTTTAGTAGCATTCTCTTCTCTTCCATTCCGCGAAATTTTCAACGTTTGGACCACTAAATCACGATCAACTCCGAAATATATCAGCAAGCAAAACGCCTATATCCCCACTCTCGCTAAACTTTGCATTCTATTTCCATCCTGCTTGAATACCACTCGTACCTTTACAGCGCACTATATCTCCGCATCATCGAAATGGAATGCGTCAGTGCTTTACCCTTTCGGCGCACTTATTTCAAATAACTCAATTAAACACTCTCTCAGGTTAGTACCAAAATTTCGTCCTAAGGAACTCATATTTAACTCGTCAGTAAAATGCCACAAATAGTGTTATTGCTGTTTCATTTTTGGATTCTCAGCTACCTTTCCAAGTCAGCGAGTCGTTATATCGACACCTTTGCCAAAATTCCCTCCAAAGAGGCGCTTATTCGCTCAGTGACGCGAGGACTGACGTCAAGCTAATACATTTACACCACCCACTAGATTTTTCAATGGCCTTTCCAATGTGAAGTCCTTCATTGCGCGAATGATTTCATGCAGCCCGGAATAAAGTACTTGAATATGGATTAGGCGGACGGAAATTTGAAAATAAATTCTACATTCGGAACCGGAAATAATGAGTACGTATTCCTATTTAATTGGTAACTTTAAAAGAGAAGAGAGAGCGGTTATGCTTCAATTCGCTTCATTATCCATTCCGTTCGAAGGATTTCAAGGAAAAAGTAAAATCTGCAATATATCTCGGCACGTACAATGAGGTGAAATGATATATAATGTTTATTATAAATTTCATTGATGGAAATTGTGAAATAAAGTGTTTACCGAATATTCGTCAACGAAGAAAGTTGGACTATGTATATTTGGTAACTCATAGGATAAACTGAAAATGGAATGTCTGACATGAGTGAGATTCCAATCCATCTCTTTCACTTCTCTCCGCGATTCTCTTCATTTAGTGTTACCTCGACTTACAGACCTTTCTACTTACGAACTTTTTTATTACCTTATTTTGACGTGTAGTTGCGATTTAAATTTGAGAAACGAAGCGTAAGAAACTGTTACTGGGTAAATAACCTGGACTAGTAACCGAATACTGGGTTTTGAGGTACAAACTTCGAGTTACGAACTCCGAACTAGAACGATTTAAGTTTCTAAGTCCAGGTAACACCATACGCTTGTTATCCGGAGTTTCGCCTACGAATGCAGATTTCATAATTTTTCCCAGATGATTGATATATGTGCGGAAACTGTTCCCAAAATTAAGAAAAAAAATGGAGAGGGAAATATGCGGCATCTGGTTCCTAGTGAATATTTTATTAAAAGCTATGTCCTAAATTTTATCCATCAAGAAACCGTGATTTCTCTTGTTGATTATGAATTTATCTTCTATTTTCTCGTAATTTGGAATACTGAAACGGAGACATTAGATTATACAGCAAAACACGCGGTAAATGTTTTTTTGGTGAAATGACTGAAAAATATCAATATAGTGACATTTAACATAGGTAAACTGATAAATGTCAACTTAAAAGGAAAATACCACCAATTATGAAGTATAAACAGCAAGAAAAATGCTCCGTTTTTACTTGACTGTTATGGTAAGGCGCACTCCAAAGTGTCGTGAAAATTAAGAAAACTATTTTCATGAATGGAATAGATGAACATTAGTGTCATATAAGTTGTTGATTAGTCTCACAATCAGTATAATATTCGCCAACAATAATCAAGTCCCCTATTTCCGTAGAATCACTCCTTTTTCAAACAGAAAAACGCTTCGAAAAAGCCCAAGCTTCCCGACTAGAGAGAGATTATTAATTTTCCATATTTTCCTCCAGCCCTATTTTGGTAATCAATACACACAGGAACGTTGAACATGGACCCATGTTTGATAGAGCGTCAAAATATCTCAGTTTGGATGCTTATCCTGCCCCAAGCACGAGTCTGTATTCCCTCAATGGACCTCACGCTTGAGGAATTTTCTCTCATAAACAAGCAGCAGACGTTCTTCCTCCTACCTTCCACGTGCCTTTCGTCCATTTCCTCTTAAACATCCTTCTGCTTCCCTCCTTTCATTTGCTATCTTCTACGAGCCACACATGCAAAGACTGACGCCCAAGGGCTGAACGTTATCCACAAAACAGTTCAAATGTTCCGCAGACGGTAGGACGAATGCTATTCGTTTTATCTGCTCTAGTAATGGGCACCTTTCTGCGACTCATTCGCTACTAGAGCTGAAAACGTATCAGCAACCGAAAGCAGTAGAAATGGATAAATATAAATAATTACAAAGTATTTCAATTTCATTTATGCAGTAGAAATGTTTTATTGTGTAATGGAGGGTGTGATCTTAACAGAATTATTGTAATCATTGGACATTTACTTGAAGAAGCCCTTTGATGAAATGAGAAGACTACGGGAAGCTTTGACAAAAAGAAGAGGAAATTTAATCAAGCTTAAGTCGGCTCCGCACATTAGACAAAGACACGATGATCTCCCGAAGTCGATTTTGGAAGGAATAGTGGAATGAAAGAGCTATGGAGAAAGACCTTACTAAGTTAGATTACGAGAATCAGGTATTATTAAGGGTAAAGTTTCGGTATTGAAAGAGAATTAAGCGATAGGTTGGGGACAGGATGGCTTGAAGAACTAAACAAACCATTCTTTCTAATGACGATGATAATATTCATCATTTAAACAAATTTCCTCGAAAAGCTTACGAATATAGGGTTTAAAATTTTATTAAAAATTCAGGAACTTAAGGAGTACTAAGATAAAAAATTACATAACGTGAAATAAACCTAAATGTTGCATTATAAATACGACGAAGGCATATATTTAATGTAAGAAATCTCCCTTACGCCGATGATCGTCTCCCGCAAAAAAAGGGACTAAAAATTAAAGTTACTGGAAGTTAGTGAAAATCCGTGAAATTAAAAGTCTCAGGCTAAAGGTCTCAGGTCAGGAGACTGACGAGTACAAAGATCCGTTGACTGAAATCTTTCAATAGAAATAACTGTAACTCGAACCTCGTGGCTGGATGAGGATTTGCATTGCGGCAGTTTTTGGGAAGCAGGGTCACCGAAAAAGCAGGTAGACATGGTTTCCCTGACTTGTCCTTTTATACCGTTATGCTTTCAAAATTTGGCGACTAACGTCTTAAAAGGGACGAAGAGACGCTAATTGGATCTTAGAAAGGAAATTTTGAAAACCCTTCTTCGAATTATACGTTCGAGTAATGGAAAGCTCCAAAAATTATGTCATTTCGAATTTTAATGCCTATTTTTACTGGGCTGCGATGCTTGTCTTCCATTGCCTAATTCTTCTGTAAAACGCAACCTTTTGAAATCTTTATCAGGTAAAAGAAATCTCCTTGAAGAGAGTAAAAGGAAATCCTCATTGTTATTGAAACTGTATGTAAAAATAAATGAAAGCGTGTTACAAGGTGTAGAAGATGAGGGATATATTGAATAGTTGATTCAATGGAAAAAATTCTCTAAACTTGGACGCTCCCACATTTTTGTAACGCATTGACAGTTAAAATTTGATCACTTCTATATCAATTAGACCAGGAGCCTCCAAAATGTTTGAGAGACGGACCATATAAGGACATGGAAAGTGGCTGGCCGGCTGGATCTATGGGGACATTTATTTATTTATCCTCAAATGTTTTATGCCACTCTAAAAAAGGATCAAGTTATGTTATTCTAACGTGAAATTAAACAAAAATGCAAGCACAAAAAATATGATCGGCAATATCTAAAAAGAAATTTTACAGGTTTCACCATAAGAGTGTCCAGAGAATAAAATCCACTTTATTCGCAGTTTCGGGACCCTTACTTAGTCAACGATTCTATTTGATGGATTTCATTTGTGGTAAGTTTATCTTTATTGTGTGCTCGATATTTGGCGGATACGCCGCAATCACAAACGAAACATCAAAATACGAATATATAAAATTGACACATAATCATATTATGGCACAACTTTCAGTATTCCGCATAAGGATGGCTAAAAAGCCGAATTGAACAATGATTCACCCGTGTTTTGGAATTACATAATAACTGCATCGTTCTTTTGTTATCCAATTCCCTATTCCTCCGGATAGCAACGCTGAGAATTAGTTTCCGAAGAAAATAAAAAAAATGCCTGTACCAGAATTCATTCGGTGACCACTCATTTCCTGATCTTGAACATTTATATTTCATGCTGGACCCGCACGCGTGCTAAGTATGGCTGTGACATATACCCAACTCTTCTTCCGATTCTAAAGTTTTAAATACTTATAACGGTAGTGTCCTGATTAAAATAGTCTGCTTTCGATGTTCACATCCGCATAGTTTATATGTTAGGTTGTCAGCTTGCCAAAAGTTTCTTCCTCGCGTGACCCGTAAAACACTTCTCTAATTGCTCCCGAGGGATGTTAAAATCTAAGCAGCCGAGATGTTCCGCCGTTTTTCTCGGAAGACCCAGCAGTATCTGTCGTCAGCATCCCTTCGTTTTTACACTCTAATTGGAACATCGAAGCCTATTGCACAAACTAAGTTACTCCAGCAAAAGAAACGTGATAAGATATCCCGATCTGCTCCTTCGAGCATGCACTGGTGTTTAAATGGGCTTCAAGGGAAAATTTTATGGAGATTCCAGCGCTTTATCAAGAGTAACCAAAATCGATATCTCAGGTGGCGAGAAAGATATGAATTCTTATTTTATCGCGAGAAGGAATGTAAAATTGAGGTCATGGTGAAGTGATTTTTCATCAGCTGTGAAGATAATTACTTAATTGAACGTTGACCTTGAAAACCATGTATTCCTACCCAGCTGTCAGGACACTTTTTACGACAAGTATTTCTATCCTACGTAACCGGTTGGTCTTTATCGATTTTATGAAAACTATTCTACAAAAAACAATGTAAGACAGTAATTGCAGATTTCAAAAAGATGTATGATTAAAATGCATGGAAGCTCCGCTACGCCTGAAAAAGTTATATGAAATGAAAATAATTTATAATCGATGGGTTTTAACCCGAAATATAAACAACAATAACAAAATTCAAACGAAAAATTAATGGAAAAGTATTGAGTAAGATTTAATATTGTTGCAAAAACCGCAAACTTAAAATACAACCTGTCTTTGCTGTCCTCAGAGCAGTCCTGAGGATGATGACCAAGTTAGTCATCGAAACGTTGGCGACAGCTTTGTCACCAGATCCCACCTGGTTGGAAACCCGAGAATCCTTTTTACACTTAAAATTCAGCCTGTTAACTTCTACCACTGACGAGATACAACCAGGCGTATTTAACAATGTAGTTTACGAAGCAATCAACGAATTTGAAGGATGGGCTTCTATAAAGTTGCTACTCTTCCTGTTTACAAAAATAATGCATGGTTTCATACGAAATCGACTTATAGACTTCCACAAAAATGTACTCTACTATATAAACTTCTACAAAAAGGTAGAAGATTTCATCTGTTAAAAAAATAGATAAATGTATTCACTGACTACGATGACCATAAATCAGGAAACTGTATGCAAATAAATATTTAATACTTCGATGCAATAGAAAATTTATATTTTTCCAGAAACTGAAATATTTAAATTTATTTTTATTATCAAAGCTGAGATATTTGTCTTAAGACAACCTTATGCTCTTACTTCGAGTGCGATCGTTCCTTTTTCAAGCATAATCCCTTTGTGTTGCCACATTTATAAACATTTGCGGTAAACTTTACGGTAATCGCCAAAAATTTCGAAATTTGGTCCGAATGCAATCTCTCGGATAGTTTCTCGGCCTCCCTGAATCAGAGACAAAAGAAACGCGAATTTCGTCAAAAATTAAGCAAACAATTTAGGAAAGAAACTTCGAAATAATCTAGAAGTGAATGGAACCTTCTTCGATGACTCACAGAATTTACTCTCGTATCTCCTACAGATCGAGAAATGGACGTCATCTCGCAGGATCTAGAAATTTCATTGTTCTATTTAGGAGAATCTAACCTCAGATGACAACGAGATTTCCGCCTTATCATCGTTGACAAAGGAGTTCCTTATCGATCGCATTCACGTCATCACTGGCCGACTCTGGACCAGATCTGTCACCTCCCCTGGACTTTCAACTTTACACAGATCAAAATACAAAATGACGATTATATTCCAGACTTAGAGAATAGAAATTCCCAAAAAAATTGCGGCGTTTTTCATGTTAATGCGCAGGGACTAATTCCGCTAACTCTCTCCGTAAACTCATCATTTTTCGGCAGCGAAAGCGAAGGACTACCGAGAATGGCCCTCGAAATATATAAAAGGAAGTTACGTAAATGTAAAGGTGAAATTTAGGAAAATAAAGGCCGAACGTGTTTGCACTGGCTAAACGTTGCATCAGGTCGACAGAAATGGAAACCAAGCAATGACCAAGGACCAAAGCGAAGGCTTCATTAGAAAAGCCGGAAGAAAGAAGTACGAATTTTGGTGAATTAGGTTTCCTATCACATAGAAGTGCCATAAAGACGACATTTTAGTTAAGTATTATTAACATTTTTACGTCACATATCTTTGGTACTGAATCTTACATTGCACAGTATCTACATGAGTTAAAAATCTAAACAAAATCCGCTCGAGAACTCTAATATAAATCAATTATGAGTTTTCACGTTTTTAAGGTGTTATATGCATTACCTATCGGCTACTATATAATATACCTCCCAGAACTGTACGTTAGCGTTTAAGAGCTCGGGAAGAGGAGTAGAAAAATCTCAAACGCTTCAAAGTCAATATTTTTATAATATTCTCTACATCTAAAACTACTCTTGAGCTTCCAAATTACAAAGTTGGTAGCGCGTTCGCCTTTAGAAAGAACTGTCCCGGGTTCGATTCCCCGGGGAGGGGGGTCATTATGTGCGAAATAACCTCAGCTGCTGAAGCACATTTAAAAATACTTCTACTGCAGCTGCTCCTCCCGCTTGAATTGTAATGATGCTAAATTATGCAGATGAAATGAAGTTTAAAGTCAAATTGAAAAAATGATTGATAATAAAAGTAGATACTCACACAGAACTCTAGCTCCTATATGAATAATTTCCTCAGTGAAGAGTATCAATTCTTGTCCCATCCAAAATCTTTAGTGCTTGAAAGAAGCCTTCATTCAGTTTATTAACGGTGGGAAAGGTAAAATAAATTACTTTAGATTTAATGTATGAACCAATTGTGTGTTTTATTATATCAAGAAAGGGGCATTATTGTCAATTGAAAATGACGCAGAATAATTTTTTCTATCTCCGTGATAAAAATAACTAGAGAATAAATGTAGACGGGAAGTTTACAGGATAAGATTTGGAAGACGCAGCTTTTGGGAAACGATCGATTCCCGGTGGGGGCCCTCGTGCGAAATGGCCTTAGTCAGCGAAGCACTTTTAACAATACTACTAGAAACGAAGTATCAGAAGTATCTGCCAAAAATCCAAAGAGACGTAGTATGAATTTAAAAATTTTAGAATAGGAATACATCAAGAAGATTACCTTCGAAATGTTCACTTTTATAAATACATCTAATGTGAAATGCTGAAAATGTAAAAAAACGATCTCCATATAAAGAAAATTCTTCCAGCCACCTATTGGCAAAAAGAGTCTACCGTTACTATGGTTAATGCAACAGACTGATGAATAATTTATTAATTTCTTTAACTATTTTGGCGAGGTTAGGCCAATAGGCTTCTCTGACACCTAAATTCTGAATTTTTAACATAGAACCCATAAATACAAGAACAACTTACAATTCTAATAAAATATACAGTTATAAAAATATAACTTTACATAAAAAAATAAAATA
>KZ308427.1:573903-585763 GCA_000376725.2 Ladona fulva | reverse complement strand
GGAGAAAAACCCTCTAAGTGCGGGAAACGCCCACACAAGAAGGGGGCGGAAAAAACCCTCGAAAACAGAAATAAAAATAAATAAAAGATTCAATATGTCAGTTTAAGATGAATGAATACACTGATTTTCAATTCCAAAAAGGTATTTAAATATGAATCGTTTGAATATAATGAATGAATAATGAATGAAAGCCCTCGCTTCGTAGACATCCAGAGCATTGGTGGGTTTCTCTCAATCGAGAGCAGAGTCAAACTCTAATTTTTTTTGAGAGAATTTTGAGCGAAAGATGTTCATTTCCGAACTATTAATCAATGAAGTAGTGAAGAAGTCTGACCATATGTCAGCAAGAACTCAATCTTCCTACACCATACTCATAAGGAGTCCTTGACTACATCGAATGAGACCTCCACATAGTTCCGGAGACAAATTAAGAGCATACTGTATGAGAAAGACGCACTTTCATCACGTGATCTCTTTTTTTTTCACTTAAACACTGATGAAACAGAGGCCAAAATGGCTGGGAGCCAGATGGCCCGCTAAAGGAAATATCGTATGGAGAAGATGACCAAAAGGGAAGTATAAAAAGAGATACTCGCGAGAGAACAAATGCCGTACTGAAATTCATTGGCCAACGCTTTGGAGACGCTTCGCTTCCGCGCTAATTGAGAACTCTAAAAAGTGTCTTTAGTAGTAGTAGTAGTATTGTTAAAAGTGCTTCGACAGCTGAGGTCATTTCGCACGTAGGTCCCCACCGGGAATCGAACCCGGGACCGCTTTCGCCGAAGTCGAACGCGTTGCCCACTTGGCTATCCGGGAGCCCAAGTGTCTTTAGTTCTTCCAACGGAAACTGATGATGAGCTACTGAAAAGTTGCTCCATTACAGTTTAAGATTTTTGCTCTTATCGACAGCTTCTTCGCAATTACTGAAAGATTCTTGAGTCTTACCTATTTTCAGAACATATTTCTACATATGTACCCTGCAAGCCGCCTTTCGGCGTATGGCAGGGGGTGCATGCACCGTGACTATATTTCCTTAGTAGATTTCTTTCGCGTATCGTTCGCGGAAAAAATGAAATTTTCAATCGATTCGTTCTAGCGTCTATCTCTCTGATTTTCCTCTCAGAATCAGANGGAGCAATATTTTTTGTAAAATGTATTGTTTGAAATGTGAAAGGAGCAGAGTTGGTACTGTATGCTTTTGACACCGTACTCAAAGTTCATCAGGGCTCTGGTCATATAAACTCATTTGTATCCATGTACATATTAACAAGTCGTCAAAATACTTCAGACCGATAATAACTGTGAGAAGTCTTATCGCTTTGAATGCATATGAGGATAAAGGATATGCACATATAAAGTGATTCACCGCTCAAACGTTTTTTTTTTTCATCTTTACCTGGTTTATTTTATTTCCCAGTCACATCATTTAAATACTATAAACTAATTATCTTAAAACTTCAACTTATTACAAATAGTTTGCACTTGCTTAGATTAATGACTTCAAAATTTAAAGGATCGTTAGAAACGATTTGGAAATTCCGCATTTTCGGAATCTTTATGATTTTAAGGAAATGAATTTATATAAAAATTATTTTTATTACGCGAAAACTCAGGAGGTCTCCCACTTTACCCCGGACAGTGGGAGACCTGCCTTCGAGTCCCAATCATGTCGCTATTTTTCACATCTGTTTGTCCTTGGGTTATAAGACCTCTTGGAATATTTTTATTGCAAAGGAGCGAAAGCCGCTCTTGTGGAAAATTTTGTTCAAAATACTTTAATAATGGAATATTAACTTAAAATTTCTTTTAAAATACACGTATGATCGTATGATCACATACCGCGAGAGTAAAGATTTGTATTTGATGTAATCGCTCCTGAAAACGCTAAGAACTAGCAAAGTAATCGTGTTTTTGCAATTTTTGTTTCACTTTCTTTTCAAATCTTTGCGGGTGCTTTCTCACAGTGTGTTTCTACTCTAATGACCTTCGGTTGTAGAGATTTTTCCACATAAACCAAATATTTTGCTTTTTTTTTCTTTCATTATTCTTCAGAAAGTTCCACATAACCTCGCAAACAAGAGAGGCCCACTTGGCCTTACCTCGCCATTTAAGGGTTGAACAATAACGAGTGGAAACCCATTTGAAATTTCGAAACTATAATCATAATTGAATGTTGATGCTCGCGTTTAAAAATTCGCGGAATTATCAGGAATGTATGCACCACAAGTGCTGGCGGTAAGAAAAAGTTGCAATACGCAGGTTATAGAAGAAATGTAAGTGACATAGGATGGCAACACTTGATCAACATAATTCTAAATTTTATTACCTAGGAGTCACCAACTATAGTGTACTATGGAGATGTCACTTTATTAAACATATTTTTCATAGATGATGAGCTATTAAGAATTACTTAACAGCAGTTACTGAAATTAGTTAACATTAATATTATTCAATCATAAAAATTACACACTTTTAATCACACAAATAAAGGGGAATTTTTTAAAAAGTTGTAATTACATTCTCAACGTAAAATAATTTCTTTTCCTTAGGAAGTTCAAATCAATATCTTTCGCATCGATTTCGTGTAATTTTCTGTAAATAAAATGATTTTCTGAAGAAATTCTTCAAATGAAAATTTTATAAATTATAGTTTATAATTTTATACCAAATTTATAACTGTATTGGTTGTACTGTTTCATGAGAAAACACGAGCGGAATTGAAACTTTAAAGTGGTCTCCGAATAATCTGACCTTGTACTACAGCGATAATTATAAATGAAATCAGGGTTCGGATCTTTTCCATATCAAGGTTATAGCTGTTTCAATACTACCGGAAATAACGTAACTCGCTAATTTAACTTTAGCTTTACTTGCCAATCCTCTTGCAATTCAGCCAAAAATCAAATTTTTGTCAGATGTCGATCAACACACTGTCCTGTTTACTCTGTTACTATTCCTGTATCTGTAACCATTACGAGTACCTATGTCATATGACATAAAATACGTTATGACATTTTCTATCATTCCATGACGGCTATTTCGATTGAATCCCTTCTATTAATCATGTTTGAGAGGGAGAGAGCGTGACCAATCTCAATCGATTGGAAAAGTATATTCTGGAGCGATCTTTTGTATCTTTGTACATCTGATATGAGAAATAGAACGCCTAGTGACGCAGAAACCAATTTAGCTTTGAATAAAAACGGCCACTAAATCGATCAAAAATCTGATTTCAGCATTTCCACTACTCTATAAATATTCAAGATGTCATTTCATTCCTCGGTTACATGAAGGAAATTTCAAACCTCAAACGGTCTTAAGTTAATAAATAATTCTGAGAAACTCTCAGAATATTTTTTCCACGAATAGGGATTTACTCGGAAAAATTCTGTATCTGATATGGCATCTTATCGGGCGTTACCATTTCTGAACATTTACTATAAAAACAAATTTTTCTGTTTTTCCTGAAGTCGGTGTTGTAAATAGAAGAAAGAATATTTTACGAAAATGTTGTGCAATTAAGTAAACAGACTTTTTGTGGCCGAGTTATTTTTACGACAGAGTATCTCTGTTAACCAAAAAAATACCCTATGCAAACAGTCACAAGTTGTAAGTGTACATTTTTAGTGACGAGCTCCCGATATCTTTTAAAAATATTAGAATTGGACCATCAACGATACACTTCAAAGAATCCGATTGCAAATACGGGAATTTAAGCTTTTGCCTGAATTTTACTAGTTCTGCTGCAAAGAGACAAAAATTGGTTATCTGAAAAAATTGATTCTTCGTTGAAATATATAAAGCGTTAAAATGTATACGGCTGATAAGTTTTAAAATTTTTTTACATTTAAAAGTTATAATATCTTTTAAATTTCTTCCTTCAAAGTGTATTATTTCTGAATAGGGCTACATAAACTTAAATGGGAACATTTTATTCAGAAGAATGAAATTATTCAGATCTTGGCAGGAATAAAATAAGATTTAATATGCGTTTGAGCATGAGTTGAGCTGTTCGATTCACGTTGAAGAGTAACTTGTTATCCGTGTCACAAATAATTAACTTGGATGATCCGGATCATACTTTGAACCGGTTTGAAGAAAACAAATAAATGATCCTTAAATTTCTGCGTCATTGAAAGATTTATAGCCGCAAGCACTAACTCTCGAGTTGATTCTATGATCCATAATTAGTTCTCCGTCTGTTTTAAAGTTCTCAAAAGCGAGACGGGCTTAGGAGCCTGAATAGGCTTAAAATGCAACATGAAGTTAGAGGAAAGGATATGTTAGTCTTTTACAGCTCACTTCATTTTGCCTCTTAGTTTCCTCTCCCTTTCTTGACATATTGTACGAGAATACCCATGAAAACTTGGAGATATAGGAGTAGTCCCAAAAATTACAGCTTAGAAGATGTTTCCTTTCTAAGAAACCTTGGCTACGCTCCGGAAAAGTAAGGGGAGCAATATTTTTTGTAAAATGTATTGTTTGAAATGTGAAAGGAGCAGAGTTGGTACTGTATGCTTTTGACACCGTACTCAAAGTTCATCAGGGCTCTGGTCATATAAACTCATTTGTATCCATGTACATATTAACAAGTCGTCAAAATACTTCAGACCGATAATAACTGTGAGAAGTCTTATCGCTTTGAATGCATATGAGGATAAAGGATATGCACATATAAAGTGATTCACCGCTCAAACGTTTTTTTTTTTCATCTTTACCTGGTTTATTTTATTTCCCAGTCACATCATTTAAATACTATAAACTAATTATCTTAAAACTTCAACTTATTACAAATAGTTTGCACTTGCTTAGATTAATGACTTCAAAATTTAAAGGATCGTTAGAAACGATTTGGAAATTCCGCATTTTCGGAATCTTTATGATTTTAAGGAAATGAATTTATATAAAAATTATTTTTATTACGCGAAAACTCAGGAGGTCTCCCACTTTACCCCGGACAGTGGGAGACCTGCCTTCGAGTCCCAATCATGTCGCTATTTTTCACATCTGTTTGTCCTTGGGTTATAAGACCTCAATGTGCAAAGTAAATATCTTATCTTTTCCCTGAAGCTGTTTAAAGATTTCACCTCTTCGTTTTCTCGTCATTCTATTCCCTGGAGGCGAAAAAAATTCACTCTATTAATACTAATACAGGTTCAAACTTAGCTTTAACCGGAGCAAAATTTCCAAGGAAAAATATATCTATTATTTTCCAGTGTGCGGTAAAGAATAATATCCCGCGGGGCATGCTCTAATTTACTGGCCTAGAAATTAAATTTATCCCCATAAAACGCAACAATACCTCGCTGCTTCTAGCCCTACGCTCAAGAAAAATAACAGCGAGCCCTTTCACCTTGACAACTCCGTGCTAGAGTAAATAACTGGAAAAGAGACGTCGGGCGTGGAATGGGAAGTCATGAAACCGATGCAGTGTTGGTTCATCAACAATGATCTTTTTTACGCATTCACCTTGAAGAGATCTCTGCAGCGCGACAGGTGTGTACGTCCTTTGCATGTAGGTCGACAGTCGATCAACACGATCATGACTCTGCGGGTTGCATACGTCCGCGTCGAAAAGATTAACTCGGCCATGACCAGCGCAACGATACCACGAATAAATGATCGGAAAAAAGCGGAGGTCAAAGTGCGCGGAACGAAAAGCAATTTTCGGAGAGGATATCGAGGTAAGAATGAATGCTCTGCGGTGACAAAGCGATTTTCTTTCGACTGCGAATGTAAATGATTCGGCGTGTTTGGAGACGGAAATAAGAAGGTTTCTTTGATGTATAATGTGAAGGAGATTGAGGAAGACCTTCGCGCGGAGGTGGACCGGAAATTGAAAGTGACTGCGAGTGAATTTGTCTGTCCGCCCACGCGGCCCGCTAACCTCTTGGATCAATTTAACTGAGGGACGCAGCGAGACTAAGTGTTACTGTCAAGAGATACGCTGCATCAGCGACCCGTTTTTCGAACGAAGTGAGAATGGAGGATGAAATTTATATATCAATTCACGCTGGCAATTTCAACAATCCTTCGACATATTGTAATGTTACATCGATAATAAAATATGTATCAGGAATAACGTTTATTCTTCCAGGAGAACCAATAAAAATAATCTAAGTATCATCAGTCTTTATAATTACGGCAGAATTATGCGTCATTAAATTCCCTACAGAACGTCCTTTCTTTATTTCATGATAACTCATTCCACCCATATCATCTAGCATCTTTTGCCTATTTTTTCCTTAATATTCTACCTTCGATTATTTTTAACAACCCCTCTGCTACAGACCCATAAATATTCACTGCCATCGCTTTATTACCTCAATAAAAAACTTCTCTTCTCCCACTATCAACAACACATCCTCGTGTGTTCTTGTATCAACCCATGGAATATTTTTACTAATCTATAAGTCATACTAATAATCTGAAATACCTTACGAAACTTTCTACACCAACGGCTACCTTTCATTTTTTAACAGCACGTTATTTAGATTTCATTATTATTTTCTGAAAGATTAAAACAATAAGTTTTGGAATACGAGACATTCGATAAATCGAAACATTCAGAAAGCGTGTCCGAGACCCGCTCTTAAATTATGACTTTTTAACCGCCATATTTTCTGAATTCTTTGCCCCAAAATTGGAAGAACTCACTGTACCTACATAGTTTAACGGTTTGAATGTATTAAAAAGTCGTATTAGCACATCCTCACCCTTCTGTCACTTTAGCTACAACAGCAGCCATGAGAAAGGCCAAATTTGATCCCACTTTGGAGAAAAAACGTCGCCAAAAATGAGGGATCTACAAACACTATGGTATGTTTCAGAAAATTGAAACAATTCGTCGTTAACCTTTAAATGCCTAACCGAAAGGAGCAGGTGACATTATATTTGATTTCATCAGTTTACAAGCTTAAGACAGAATTGTAAATTTTGATGGACACATGTTCAATAATAAAAATACATTCGTAAAAGAATAGCGCAAATGAAGAAATTACATTATTATGGGTTACATAAAATAAATCTGAAAATTCCATCACGTTTATTTAGCACCTCCAGTTTAAAGTAAAATGCGCTCATCACTAGGTTTCCATGGACAGATACATTCATCCATTAACAAGATATGATAATATATATAAAAATTACGGATCTAAGAATCAAGAAGTATCTTAAAACACTTTATGGTCCTACAAATACTGGTAAAAACCAACTTAAAGTTAGCTTCACGGTAGTTATTTTCAAAACTATAATCAATACATGAATAAAAATATTCGAATTGTATTAATCAAATCCTGAATGCCATTACTAGCATTGCGTTATTACTATTTAAAATTTTCGACAGTAAATGTCAATTTTGCCATACCTCAACTTCGCCCACTTAGGAGATAGTGCGCGTTGGCTTCATTACAGACTCGTGTTCCCCATTTTCCCCAGTTTCGTTCTCGTAGACATAAGTATTCCGTTTCAATAACAGATAACACTAAGCGCGGAAAATCATTCCATCGTTGCATTCTTTCTCATGAAACATACAAATCTTACTGTTTAATTCCATCTTACCCTGCGCCACCTTGTCGTTCAGCGACTTTTATTTGTGTGATTTCTAAACAGATATATAAATATCTCAGGTGGGGATCCACGCAAGAAAATTCAAAGTGGGCCCAGGCGTATACCTTGGGGTACCCTTTAGTGATTGCTCAATCGGATGCTGGGCGAGTATAGCGGGTGAGACTTCCTTTACTGCTCGACGCTGGATATACAGGCTTCGAGACCCGAAGAAGGCGCGGGAAGAATGTGCCAGAGGCGCCTTCTGCACACGGACCTCACCGCCACCGGGCGCATAGCCATCTCGCCCACTCGCATCTTCCCGCCTCCCTCTACTCACCAATGAGCCTACACGTTTTAAAATCTCCGCCGCCTCCCACAGAGCGCTGACCAACCTTGTCCGAACGTTAGGCTCCCGCCTATTTTTGAATCCTCTGCCATTCAGCGAGCACGTGAACACTGAAGTACGAATAAATTTAGTTGAAGTCTTTTCGGCTATGTAAGAGAGTTGAAGGTGAACCGCTGCCAGGGAGGGAGGGGGGGTCGACAGAATTCCTGGGTGGATGAAAATAATTGTAAAGAAGATTTCTCGTTGCAACACCATGGTTATAATTAGACATATTATACATTAGATAGGAATGTCGGCATCCTTTGACTCAGACGCTTGCGCAAATAGTTAAGAAATTGCCCCTAAACTTGCCACATTTTACTCTTAATAAATGGCATTCCGTAGTACTCGTAACGAAATGTTTGGCAATGAACGCCAACAGATTTCATTTTTTCAGTTCAAGGCTTTTTCTAAGAATCATTTTATAAACGAGGAAATAAAAATAGATGAAACACTACCGCCATCTTCATACGATCAACTTATCTTGAATATTGTTATATTTTGATCTCAGCATTCTTTAGGGATTCACCGCGTTGAAGTAACCCGAAAGAATGCTGAGATCAACCAATCACCGCGGAAACCTACCAATGTATGTACATTGTTATATTTTAATTCATCCTCTGAAGGAGGCAAAAATAGCATGTAATTAGGACGAACTACTTACATTAATTGTATTAGAACGCCGCGTAATTCTTTTCCATCTTATGAGAGATACTTATAATTTCCTTTCCCGAATAAAAATTATTCGAGGGTAGGTTAAGATTGTGAAAAATGTATGGGAGAAATTATTTTGATAAAATGAGGAGATGCTAAGCGAATTGTTGCGGAAGGAAAACCATCACATATTTATATGTATTTCACATAAAATGGCTCAGTAGCAGGAAAACTATTCAGTGGGAAAATCATCATTCGATATGTTTCTTTTTCTGCTCATGTTGAATGCTAAAAGGAGTCGATTCAAACGACGCTTATTCGTAAACCTATTTTAATCACTTCGCCGACCGTGTTTCACTTTCCTCCGCGGAGAATTCCCTTTCACTTTGAACAAGAGATCGCGGAAGAGCGAGGATTTCCCTCGTCTAGACCATTGAAGCCAAGACACACGTCATCCCGTTAAATTCTTAATCGCACTGTGAGAGATTTATTGAGGCAAACTGGAGAACAGAATTCAGCCGGGTTAATAATCCATAATGTGAGGAGATGAGAGTATGCCATTAATGAGGACATTTTATAAATATCGAATACGTTGCAATAAAATAAATATACGTATGCTACTTATCGATTACTAATTATCAAGTGTCTTTCATATAATAAGATACGAAAACTTCATCATCACAAAGAGAAACGTGACAGTATTTCTAATTGCTGTAAACTCCATTACTGATGACACATTTACTAAACTTCGTATTGTTGAAAATCGAGATAAAATGTAACGATTTATTTTCATTTCAACTGAAGAGTACATTTAGATATTCTCTTAGTGTTTAGGCATAAGAATTAATATTTGGGAAATTCACCACGGAGCTGATAGACATATAATGACCGAGTACATCATATTCCAGGATATGTTCGTTATTAAATACTAATTGAAATGATAAAAAATAATTTTATTTTCTTCTTAAACTTTAGGTACTTTTTCAAGAAAAATTACATTAATATTGATAAGATTAGATACTAATTTCAAAATATAGGATTATTTATTTATTTTAGAAAATTTAGCTAGCCTACTTAAAATTAAAAGAAACTTATAGTAAATTAATGAAGGTTTCACTAGTAAATTTGAGTTTATCATGTCCCATATTTAAAATAAAACGTTTTAATGATTATCAACGATAGTGATATTGTTTCTCCAGTGGCGTTTTTATTTAACGCACTCCAATAAAAACGCCATGAAAGAGTCACAGCATTGAAAAGCACAATTAGGACAAAGAGCGACTATTTTAAAACACCTAGACTACGACTACATAAAAGAAGGTACCGGCTATTCGAATATGGTAGGTAAGCAATAAGCAATAAACCTTCCCGTGAAAAGTCATGCCTAAATAATAAAATATCTATTATGCTCCATAAATTAAGCTAAATCTCACTAATAAAGAAGTCACGATATCTCACGGAAAGGTAATAAGTTTGGCGTAAAAACAGGTAGATTGAGGCTGGAACCCATCCTAAGTAAAAGTAGCAATATGTTCTAGAAGATTCAAAAAAGACTAAAAGACGTACGAGAGAAGGACTTTTAGAAAATAACATTTGTGATGACACGTGCTAACTCATGAAATCATTTCAGAATACCTTGAACTCACGACAAGATTATGAGGAGAAGAAGGTTCCAAAAACTATTTACCATAGATTATTTCATACTTAAAGAGAGTAAATAAAATGTATTTTTGGAATATAGGTCACACAATGAGGTAGTTCGATAAATAATAAGGCAATAAATGGGCCGAATAAATGTGCAAGCAGTTTTAGAGAACGTTATTACGAAATAAACTTACGAACGTCTTTCAATGAGATACTGCTCTTGAAGGAACAGATAAGAGGAGATATGCAAGATGAAAAGATGAAATACAACTCCCTCATCAACCCCGGAATAGCGAATAAAAAGAAACTGTGAAGCTTCAATAAAATAATCCATATATATATATCGTCAAATTTATGAATAAATAAGCACACGTCCTGAAAGGCGGCTTGCAGGGTATTAATGTAAATGCAGAGAATTCAAATTCTCTAAAATGTACTGAATCTTAGGAAGCAACTATGTGCGAGTCAATTATTCGCAAATCCTAAACGGCCACTTCATTAGCTCATTGCTTAATGCATGATGATTAGTCAGGTTGGATTAAGAGAGGCATCCAATGCGTTACTCGCTATTCAATGGGAAGCATAGTATGAATCCAGGTTGAAATTAGCCGATACACAAAATCTACATCATTTTCACAACATTTCAATTCCTTCTTAAACAAAAAGAAGCAAACATCCCAGCAACTAATTGAAATTCTCAAAATTGTATATTTTCTCGAGCAATTTAAGGCATCCGCGTCCCAGCGCGGCCATGAATTTTTATAAAATACTTTGGCTTTATTTAGAAATGTTATGGCCTCCAAACTTATCTTATGAAATTCCGGAAAAAATATCTCCCGTCATTTTTATCATTTGCTCTTAATATGATAACAAATCATCAAGGAGATTGCTTTTTCGCTGAATTAAAACCGTCTGGGCATTTGCGAGGAACATCGCAAATATTCGAGGGAGATAATAGGAGCTATTTTTAAGCTCGGCGTATTTTCCCACCCACTCGATAAACGCCCATTAAAAAAAATAATGAATCTGGGATGGGACGAACGACGTTCAACCTCACTGGAGATAATTGAAGAAGGAATGTAATAAATCGATTCTAAATTGCGGTGTTTGATGAATGGAAAAAAATCAATCCCTCGGATAGGTCCATCAAAATCTTGCTTTCCTATTTACTGAAAATTAAGGAAGTATTTCGAAAGACGATAGGGAGATAATAGGACGATGAAAAATATGTGAGAGGATAGGATTGGAAAAATACAATAAGGTAAGCGCACAAAAGTTCGATGAGGAGGAATGTTACAGTAGTGAACGTAGAGGAGATTAAAGCTGCAAATTGAAAATTCAATCTTTGCCGTAAAAGAAGTTATGAAATATTTTTCATAACAGAAATGTACAGAGATTCAGATGCAAAAGTTTCCTTATTTCCCCAGTGGGGTTTTCTCCGAATAGAAAAGAAAACCGTACAATGTCAAATTTATACTCTTTGAAACTTCTACCTTTGCTTATCTTGATAATGCTACTGAGCTAAAACAGATATGACCATGCATAGTAGAACTGGTCTTGATGCAAACGATTTTGGGGACGATACGAACTTACGATATGTATGATATAACTTATATATATATATATATA